>CAKAOI010053169.1:1203-20877 GCA_916701655.1 Sebastiscus albofasciatus | reverse complement strand
CTCTAGGTCTCTAGTCTGATCCATCCATCCTCTGAATGCTCTAGGTCTCTAGTCTGATCCATCCATCCTCTGAATGCTCTAGGTCTCTAGTCTGATCCATCCATCCTCTGAATGCTCTAGGTCTCTAGTCTGATCCATCCATCCTCTGAATGCTCTAGGTCTCTAGTCTGATCCATCCATCCTCTGAATGCTCTAGGTCTCTAGTCTGATCCATCCATCCTCTGAATGCTCTAGGTCTCTAGTCTGATCCATCCTCTGAATGCTCTAGGTCTCTAGTCTGATCCATCCATCCTCTGAATGCTCTAGGTCTCTAGTTTGTGGCTGTAAAGTTTCATGAGGCTGTGATTATCTTAAATGGGCTTAAATCTTAAACTTTAGCCCATCTTTGGAGCGTTATTTAACTTCCTTCACGACAAGCTAGTCTGACCTGGTTGGTACCGATGGATTCATCAGGTCTTCTAGTTTCATATGATGCCAGTATCTTCACTCTAACTTTAAAACTGATTCTGCTGAAAGACAGTAAAGTCGGTCGGGATCGCGGTGGGCCTCAGAGGGTTAACATTAGGGGCTAGGGAATGTAGTATGTTTAATCTCTGGTGTGTGTTTCCTACCTCCTTCGTCCGCCTCGTTGTCCTCAACAGAAGACATGGAGACTCCCAACTCCAGACACTTTTTCATATGAGCCTTCGACTTCATGTGCTTCGTCAGGTTTCCTACAACACACACACACACACACACACACACACACCGTTTAATGACCCTTCGACTAAGTCTTACTGGAAACCAGAGCTAGTTTGGCTGCAAGAGCGACAAAGAAAGAGGGTGAAATGGAAATAGAAGCAGAGACCACAAAATTACAATTTACAAATTATATATAATTTATACATAATGTAATTTGATGACAAAATGACTCTCTCTCTCTCGGTTGAATGAAAAGTCAGACACACTCTGTGCACGGGGGGAGTATCAGGCAGATAATGGCTTTTTATTAAAGGTCTGATGTCAGCGAGTCTCCGGCCTCTGATATGAAGGAGGTTCCCGTCTGACCACGGCTGCAGACAAACAGCCTCTCTGCATGTTTCACTCATTCATTTATTCAACCACTTAGTTCTGCGTTTTAGGATTTCATTCTGCAGTTAAAGCTCTAATGTTGAGTTTTCCTACTAAAAAGCTGCAAACACCCAAAAAAACACGATTTAAATAAAGTTTTACTGCAACACGATGATGAAAATGGTTCTTTCTCCCCTGATGAGGAGCACATTCATCAGACGATTATGAAACATTTGTAATTCTTCTACCATGAAAACAGTAAAACCAAAGCAGCTTGAAGCCTTACCTTTCGTTTTGAAGGCGAAGTTGCAGAACTTGCAGACGTACGGCCGGACGTCGGTGTGCGTTCGGATGTGTTTCTTCAGCATGCTGGGTTTCTTACAGCGGATGCCGCACTCCTCGCAGATATATTTCCCCCGACCGCGACCTCGGACGTAAACGTAGTCCTCGTTGGATTTGTACCTGGAAGAAAGAGCAAAAGAATGTATATTTCTTTTCCTTAGATAGACAGATAATGATATGTTTGTAATAAATGAAATCTGACGTATCATCAGACTTATGTTTGCTGCCCAGTATTATAATACGCTCCTTTGTTTTCTCCTCATTCATTTGTGGATAAATGTACCTGAACACGCCTCTATCCAAATGCAACAGTGAAAACATCCGTCTGTAGTTGACCTGGTCATAACCCACACACACATTTCATTTAACTGTAGCAGAGGTTTCTGTTTTCCACGGGATGAGAAGCTAAAAATGGGAAACAATGCAGCATTCCACCTCTTGGGTTTTTTTGTATTCACAGTCTTTAAGCTGCTCCTTTTTTCTAAAAACAGATAACCACAGTCCTCCCTGCAGTCCCACTTATCCTTTTACAAGACTTTAAAAAAAACCCATCACTGTCAGACATGATTTTCTATCCCAAAAGAGGCTTCGAGTGAAACAGCGGACACTTGGCAGCAGGATCAGTGCGTGTCTGCGTGAGTCTGTCTGTCATGGAGAGAAATTACCACCAACCACCAGTCAGATGCTGGTAAATTTAGTCTGTCTTTGCTGCAGGAGCATCACACGCTGAAAAAACCTGTCTTTGTGGTGAAGTAGTGAAAAAGCAGTTTCCTGTCCTGTCTGCAGCGGCTGGAGGACGACAGGTAACGGGTAGTTCAGGGCCTCGTGTTGAAGGAGGTCAAATATCAGGTACATCAAACGATCCGTCTGCGTCGGGCGGCGAGGGGAAATTTGCCTTTCAACTGCACCGCGGAGTGGGAAATACCTCCGAACGCTCGTCTGAGTCGAGACGTTTACACAGCTGCGGCCAGTTATGAAAATGAATTATGATTATTTAGTTTTATTTTATTCACGGCACACGGTTAGATCATAAAGCAGATTGTCTTTCAAAACTACTGAAACTTTCAAGGGACACCAAGATGGATTTGTTTTCGCTGCCAAAACTTACACTTTGTGGATTTCCATCGACCGTGTCTTGTTTTTTTTTGCTGTGTTTGTTTTTGTGCGTCAGTTTGTTAATTTCTTGTGCGCACGCTGTTTATGTAAGTGCATGTTTGTGAGCGTCTTTGCCTGTTTGTCCTGTTTGTATGCTTTCATCCACTTATTGCTTCTAAAGTGTCCTTTGGGGACAAAAGAGAATTACTTCACTGTCTGCTGCATTTAATAACTCCCTGCATGTCTGCGTGTGTGTGTGTGTGTGTGTGTGTGTGTGTGTGTCTGCTCCATTCAGTAACCTTGGTCTCGTTGGCTCTACTGTACGACTATAAAACATTATGATACTGTAGGAATGTCTCAGACTACAGAGGTTTCCAGCCTCACACAGCCTTTATTTGACCACCTAATGTCGGACAAATCCCTCTGCTCTCTGTGTGGAAAAATAAATAACATCATAATTAATAATAAAAGGATCGTCTTGGTTTCGTTGCTATCAAACGAGCAGATTCAGAAAACTTGTAAATAATGTTTCATTAATTATATCTGTTCACAAATAAAAACAGTTCACTAATTATTTGACCAAAGGGACGTGAACACCGTATCGATAAACGACAGCAGCGTCGTTCTCACATCCCCTCCCCGTGCCGAGCGTCGGCTCGTCCAGATGCTCCCCACGTAGCCTTTATGTTCTGAATCGCTGCACCGTTCTGAATCTCCCAGAGAACCTGATACGGAGAGGGCAGAGTGCCGGTATGCATGAAGAAGTCACGGCACGCCGAGGAGTAAAATGCGTACCGGTGAGTACCGGCCCACTTCCAGCACTGACTGCAAACATATCTGTGATACGTCCAAAACAAACGTAATCCGCGATGCAGTTTCTTTGTATAGGAACGTCATTTTTAGGAGACAGGGTTGTTCATTCGGTGCCAGAAGTAAAGTCAAATTCTTTAATTGGTTTCTAATAAGGCCCCACATGGCCTGGCACCAGACTACCTTGCAGAAATGCTTTTGGTTTATGAACCAGGAAGACTCAGATCCTCCGGTTCTTCTCTTCTAGTTGTTCCACAAAGCAGAACAGACACATCTGGTGATGCTGCCGTCCGTAACCTTCTAGAGGAGCTGGAAATATTCATGTTTTTAAACGTGAACTAAAAACCCATCGATTTAGTCTGGCTTTTATGTAGTGTTTTATGATTTTGTTTTTTATTGCTTCTACTTCTACTCTACTTCTACGTCATCATCATTATAGTGTTTATTTTACTCTATTTTATTTAATCAATTTTATTGCTGATCATTATTATCTATCTATTATTTTATTTTATTAAAAATGTTTATTATTTTAATACATTCTGCTTATGTTGTGTAGTTTCATAATTTGTATTTATTTATTTTTATTGTTGTTTTTATTTCCATGTATTTAATTTATCTTTTATTATCTTAAACACCCATCTGTTATTGCTTTCTTATTCAATGAACTTTTATCTTGGTTGCTTTGGTGAATTGGTCTCTAAATCCAAATCCATATTTAACACTCTATATTTCTGTCAATCGTCTGTCCAGTACTTTGAATTGCATTTGACTTGTTTGAAAGGTGCTATATAAATAAAGGCCCGATAGAGAACACTTTCTTTCTGTCTTTTTTAGGTTAGTCGTATGTTTAGGAAGCTGCATGCAAAACATTTTGTGCGCTCCAAAAAAAACTCCTGCAGAAATAAACCGTACTCTCATATTTCATATCTCATTTTTTAGTTGTGCAGGAGTAAAAAATAAACTCCTTCTTTAAACCATTAAATTGTCCTCAGTCTTATCTGTCAAAAGAAAAGTTTATATGTATTATAAGTATCAGCAGGAGGCCACGTATTGTAGTTATGGACGTGTCAGTCATGCTCTGAGGTCACTATTAAATACTAAAAATTAAAAATAATGATGTTATTATGAGTGAGATACTTGTTATAAAATACAACAATACATATAAAATAAATCTAATAAAAAATATGAAGTAATATCATAAACAAAATAAATAAATATGCTGCTTTTAAAAATACAACTAATGAGGGACAGACCACTTCACACCCGTCTATTAAATTGAGAGCAAGAATTATGAAAGCCGACGTCCAATTAGAGCGATGCAGCCGAAGCCGTCGGCCTGTGATGGGTTTACCAGGCTCAGGCTGCTGGCCTGACTCTCACAGGCACACATTAAGCCCAAAGAATAGGTTGTAAAAGGATAAGTCTTTGTTTTTCTTTTTTCAAACTTAAGAAGATTTTCAGATTAATCATGCTGAAACAGATGTCCGTAAAGTTCATAGAGAGGTCATCGGCGTTGGTTTTTGTTGAATATTGAACAGTGAGGATAAAAGAGGAACGAGACAGCTCAGCATTCTGGGAGTTTCAGGCTGGTTGACTTGGTTTTGTGAGTGGAAGAGCAGCTGCTGTACGTTGAGGAGTTTAGGTTTGTATTCGGTCTGAGATCCTCTCGTTGGGTTTCTCTACTCTCTCTACTGTTCTTAAATCTCGGCTGAAAAATAAAAGGTGGCCAGGCTTCTGCTGTCAAGGTCATCTCAGCTCTGGAGCTCTTTGCCTGAGAATCGGAGGCTTGCGGATTCAGTTCTTAAATAACTTTCTAAATCTGATAACTGGTTTTATTTTGGGATATTTCTTAGTTTTACTTCATGATACATCCCTCTTCTCATTACATTTAACTGTCGTCTTTTTCTCTTATTACCGCCGCCAAGGAGGTCATGTTTTTGTTTTTTTTGTTTTGCAGGATTATGGAACTCATCGCCCGATTTCCATGAAACTTGGTGGAAGGGTGTAACATGGGCCAAGGAAGAGCCCATTACATTTTGGAGCAGATCTGAATCACAGGGCGGATACACAAATAATTTACGTTGTGAGATAGGGCATTTAGCAGAGGTCTGTGCTCTCAGAGTGCCCTTTAGTAGAGGAACAAATCCCCAAAACGTTTTTGAGATATCCCTACCCAAGGTAGAACAAAAGGACAACCATCATCACTTTAAGATAAGTTTTTGAAATGGATGGTTGTATAGAAATCACTTACTGCAAAGTCTTTTTTGGTGATTGGTCTCCTTACTGTAATAATGACAGACATATATATATATATATAAATATATATATATTTACATATATATATATATATATATATGTAAATAGCTTTTGGATTTTTAATTTCCTATTCAATATTTACCTATAATACATGTGTGTTTAAGTGTATGGATTTGATGGACAAAGGTATTGATGAAACGTTTGCTTTATTGTTTGCAATAATCCTGAGTTACATGTGATAAGACAGACGCTGTTCCTTTTGGAGAAGCCCATTTCACTGTTTTCGGTTTTGGGGGGGATCCAAACACCAACTAACTAAACTCATTTTACAGTAAAATATTTTTATACAACCATCATTTAAAAATGTAGACATATTAAAGTTATGAAAATAACATGGTTGTGCTTTGTTCTCCCTCAGGTAGGGTCGGGGTATCCCAACTTTTAGAGGCCTTAGTTCCTCTACTACATCTAGTTTCAGCCGTTTAGTTACTATAACTGAAGATAGGATGGAACTACTACAAATAAGAGAGAGAACAAATATGCTCGCTATTTGATTGATTGATTCTTGACTCTGAAAAGGACCATTATGGTTTGGAATCAGGTCTCTAGCCTTCTCAGTTCCTGCTGGTAATTGTAGAAATCCCAGATCCAAATCACTGTCAAAATCTAACCAATTATTCCTCAGCAAAAGTGATATCTGCACACCAGATGTGACTGAAACTCCTTTTTGAGATATCGTGCAAAGAAATCAAACCAGTAACTGAACTGAAAACTTCTATGGCATGGATCATTTGTGTCCGGGAAAGCATTGATCTAATGATACCAAATATAGACCTGTCTATAAAGATGAGTTTCTACGTAAGGCTGTCTTTAGAACTTTTTCCTTTTGATTATTGGATTTGAATTATTTAGCAGACAATTTAAATTTTAGCAGTATTCCCAGTCACGGAAAAATAAATCGACTCATATAGACTTTCAGTAATAGACTTTCAATCTGCTCTCTGCTCCGGTCTCCAAGGAAGGATGAAACTAACTCTAGAATAATATGTGAGCAACGGCAAACAGCCGGAACTGCCATTTAAATGCTTTATCGTTCAGGAACCATGTCGGCAAAACTCCTAGAAGATACGTGTGCTGTTCATCCCGGTCACGAGGATATCTTTGATATTACATAAGATGAATGTTTCTGTCACTTTACTGGACCAACGTTATTGGACTGATGTGTGTATTTGCAGGACGTACCCGCCTTCGAAGATCTTGATGCGGGTCGGTTCGTTGGCGGGCTGTTTGACCGAGACCTCCTTCTCCACCTGCTCCTCCTTCGACCGCTCCCACGACGCCACTCCCTTCATCTTCCTCCCGAAATTACTGACGTCAACCGGCATCAGCTCCGGCTTCAACTACAGAGACGAGAGAAGAAGAGCTTCTGTATTTGCACTAGTGCGTGCAAACTTAAATATTGTTTTCTGTTAACACTGTTCTAGATTTTATTACCTGATCAAACCTCAGCTTCCAGGCCACAGATGACACCAGCTTTCCAGAGCTGGGTGGCGACATGGCTGCAGTAGAGTACATCATATCAGTGTTCCTCCTCTGTTTGGACCTCAGCAGGGCCAGCGCCGCCTTGGTGCTGAGGTTCAGAGGATTGGGGTTGTATGAGCTGACACACCAGGAGTTGTAGACGGAGCTATGCAAGGCAGTTTGGGTGCTGTTGGGTTTGGTGTAGTTCAGGAAACACCAGCTGACTCTGCTCATAGTGCGCAGGCTCGGGAACTGGAAAAACTGCTGGACGTCAGCCACATCCGTGAGCAGCAGAGTCTGGCCCGCTGCTCCGGATGATCCTGCGCTTTGGTTGGCAGCCAGCTGGACCAGCATGCTGACAGGGATTTTACTGGATGAGGGCTGATTTGTGTCGTCAGTGTCCTCTGCATCGTTGGAGGACACCATGGACTGTGGGCTGGAGCTGGGCTCTGGGACTGAATCGTCCACATCGAGCTCCTCTGGGGAGTCCCGACCGCCTGACACCGGGGAACGGTCTGTGACAATCTGGAGAGGGGGGGTGAAGCTCTCGGCCCGGGGAACGTCGGGAAGGTGGGGGGCGGAGGAACGGACGGGAATGGCAATCTTGGTGGCAACGGAGAAGTCACTTAGTGGAGGAGAAGAGGACATCCTTTCAGACTCATCCATGGAGCCTTCGCTCTTCAGACGAACTCGCTGACCTCTAACCTTCTCAGGCTTGCTACTGCTTTCAGTTCCACTCAGCTCCACCGCACTCATCTCCTTCACAATCTGTCCGTACATCCTCTCCTCCTTCACTCTTTTCTGCTGCTTCGTCTCGATGAAGAGCTCCAGAGAGCTGGCGGGGGAAAGCATGCGCTTGCTGCCTCCGATGCCCGATCCCGAGGCGTCTGTGGTGGATATGGTGCCTGACGTTAGTGACAGTGGGATCCCTGTGTTCAGGCGTTGCTCCGGTAGTGAATCTGGACCCTTCCAGAGAGGGTAGCGCAGCGCTGCAACATCAGTCTGTCCAAGGAAATGTGCTAGGTTGAAACCTGCCCCACTTATGCCTCCTCCAATTCCTCCAGGAGGTTTACTGACACTCACAGAGACAATTGGAGGAGACATGATGCTGTTGTCAGCACCGCCTGGCCTGGCTGAGCACAACCCTTGTGCCCCGCTGCCATGGGTGGCTACCAGCTGGCTAACACTGGTGTACATAACACTACCATATGATGGCACATGGGTTTGGATCCGCACAGGAACCAGCATACCAGGCAGAGAAGCCTGGGAGCTCAGGTTCTGGGTGGCGAAGACCGGCTGGACCTGCTGCAGGAGCATGGAGGTGGTGGTAGTACTGGGCAGGGAGTGCTTGGAGGAGAGAGAAGCAAAGTTTTGCTGTTGTTGCTGGGGCAGAGGAGAGGAGCGAGACGAGAAAGAGTACATCTGAGCGCTTGGGTTGTCTGGTTTCCCATCGTGTGGCTGCTGATCATGGATCTGCTGCAGGGAGTGGAGCGGTGCTTGTTTGTGGAGTGAGTGTCCAGGCAGGGAGCCCGGGGATCTGATGTGGAGCTTTTGGAGTTGCTGCTGGGCCTGGAGGGTCAGCTGCTGTCTGGGTGTCTGACCGGCCTCCTGACTCCAGTACAGACCTGGTGGCTGGTAGGAAAGGTAGGGAGGACCACTCGGGTACTGCTGGATTACGTCCTTATTCATGACCTCATGACCTTGATATTCTGATTCAGATGACGAGCCCTGGGTCTGCAGACGATGCTGATGGGACCTAGTATGGAGAAAAGGTTGAATACTCTTATTCTTCTTCCAAATCAAGTATTATAAATAATATATTGTAAGAGTACTTTGAATTCTGCCTATTCCATCACAGCTAAATAACAGAGGTGTCACCATTCTCCAAATCCACAATTCAATTCTAATTATCGCCAAACAGTTCAATGAGCGCTGTTTGTTTTCTTTGGTTGCTTCAGTCTCTAAATCTTCTGCAGCCTACAAACTCTAGTTTTTCTGTCAGCGATGCGTTCGTTGTTTACAGAACTCACGGGAAAGGCAAAATGTCGCCAGACCGGTGACTTCAG
Organism: Sebastiscus albofasciatus; assembly: GCA_916701655.1. NCBI lineage: Eukaryota > Metazoa > Chordata > Actinopteri > Perciformes > Sebastidae > Sebastiscus > Sebastiscus albofasciatus. Next base: position 11,737 of record CAKAOI010053169.1, on the reverse strand, counting down.
GGAAGAAGGAGGATTTTCCAGTTCTGTTGTTTCTCCGTCATCTCTGACTTCGGCAGTGGCCACGGTGTCTCAAAGTGCGGCTGCAGGCTACCGGTAAGATACGTTATGTCGTCTTTGAGGTGTTGTAGACAGAATTGAATGAATAGAATGGAAGTCGTGACACCTCTACTAAATAAGAAGGGCTATTAGTCATTTTAGAGTTGCGTAGGGAACCCAGGCTTTCTTACCGGCCATAGAGAGGTTCGTCCTGCAGGCTGTCCTCACTGATACTCTGCTGGAGGAGATGCTGATGGTGCTGTTGGTGTTGGTGAGATCCTGTGCATAAAACAGAAGAATGTATGTAATGTATTTTGAGATGAAATTCTTTCCTGACAAAAGAAATCCCACATGCTGCTAACTAACTAATTGAGGTCCAAACTCTTCAAGCCCTGCCTAGAGTATTGGGTAGAGAAAGACCCCAACACATGTTATCATCCATCCATCCATCCATCCATCCATCCATTTTCTTCCTCGTATCCGGGGCCAGGTCTCGGGGGTATTTCAGACATCCCTTTCCCCAGCAACGTTTTCCAGCTCTTCCTAGGGGACCCCGAGGCGTTCCCAGGCCAGACCAGATATATAATCTCTCTGGCGTGTTCTGGGTCTACCCCGGGGCCTCTTACCAGTTGGACATACCCGGAAAACCTCCAAAGGGAGGCGTCCAGGAGGATCCTGATCAGATGTTGAACCACCTCAGCTGGTCCCTTTAGAGGTGAAAGAGCAGCGTCTCTACTCCGAGCTCCCTCCGGATGTCTGAGCTCCTCACCCTCTCTCTAAGGCTGAGCCCAGCCACCCTACGAAGGACACTCATTTTGGCCACTTGTATCCGTGATCTCATTCTTTCAGTCACTACCCAAAGCTCATGACCACAGGTGAGGGTTGGAACGTAGATGGACCGGGATATCGAGAGCTTTGCCTTCTGGCTCGGCTCCCTCTTCACCACAACGGTCCGGTACAGCGCCCACGTAACTGCTGACGCCGCAGCGAACCGCCTTGTCCATCTCCTGCTCCATTATTACCCTCACTACTATCATGATACTGCAATTTGGATAAAAGCTTAAGCAAAGTATCACAAATGATTACGCAACTCTAGACGATTTGACAACCCAGTTTTAGTGTTGTAATGGAAGGCTTACCACCAGTGCTACTGCCAACTCTCTTGGTTCTGCTGGCTACATCACTGCTGCTGTGGGGGGATCCTGTTGGGCCAGGCCACACCCCATGTTCCAGAACCTCCTGTTTGATTGACATCTCAGCACCCGCTGGTTCCTGGATGACTGCCTCTGGATAAACACTCAGGGAAGCCTGTCAGATATATGTGTAAGCAGGAGAGTAGAGTTGGTCAGTCATTATGAAATCCAATGTTGTGATACTAGGTACAAGTGTAGGTGCAGTCACAATGTAATGATATAATGTGAGGAAATTTGGATGAAGTAGATGCCAAGACACCAGTTTCTAGTGGTGTCTCTTCCATCTAGGTCAGGGTACACAACTGCTCAAACTAAAGAACAACCAACACCTGTAGTTTTGTCAACTAGAACTTCCAGTCCATCTTTTTAAATAATTACAATAGGGACTTTCACCTGTCGGACGAGATATCCACGCCGGCGTTCCTTCATTGCAGAGGCACTGGAGTATATCTCTCCCTGTCTGGAGGTGGACAAGCTTCCATAGTCAAAGGATTTGCTGCGCATTTCAGGCAACTCTGTGGGCAGCGTGCATGGCGCCTGCTCCGACGAAGACCTCCTCATCTCCCTCTGCTGGTGGTGGCTGGAATGACCACTGCCAGGTACCGTCAGGAACTCCGACTGCTTAGGTCCACCGCCAGATGCCGACGAGTCATCCTGGTTCAGAATCACAAAATTGTTCAAATTGGACTTACAGTGTGATAACACAGCCAGTAAGAACCATCACACATATATAACAGTAATGATATTGTACCATAGCCATTGGATCAATGCAAGCAGCGCATTCTATGAAAACCGTGCAGGAGGGGTAGCTAAAGCTGTGTTTCCACTGCATGGTACAGCTCTGCTCGACTCAGTTCTACTCACAGGTCCTTTTCTCTATCCGTGTTTCCACTGCAGATAGTACCCCTCAAAGTAGGGTCAGTTCCACCTAGTTACAGTACCAAGAATGGAATGGCTCTATTGGTACCATCCACAACCTTTGCTAATGGAAACATGACAATTAAGCGTTCCAATGTGCAATGAACTGATCTGAACAGAACTGGACTGCTTGGTGGAAACGTGGCTTAAGATACTTGAAAGCATTAAACATATAATGGGCTACCTGTTTGGTGGGTGAGACAGACTTGAGTCCTTCATCTCGGTCAAAGGACATGGAGAAGGACGAGGAGTGGGACAGGTTGCTCTCCTGGCTGGGGCTGCGAGACAGGCTGGTGCAGGTCGACTCAAAGCTCGACTCCCCTGACGAGTGCTCCATATCCGCCAGGCGCAGCCTCTTCTTCTTCGGCGGGAGCTTTTCCGATGGCATCTGGGCGAGTGTGTCACTCCTCTGTGGCAGCTGGAATTCCTCCACATGCTGCGCCTGCTTCTCCGGTTCCTTGATCATCTGCGCTTCTGTATCTTTCTCAGGCTTGTCCGGCTCCTCCGTCACCCTGATCTCAGGAACTTGGATGTTGGGTTGTCGCACTAGCTTGTGAGGGATGTGATAAGGCTGGCCAGGTGACGCTGTAGCTGACGAAGATGAGAGGGAAGCCAGGTCACTGTCACTTTGCAGCTGCTGCTCCATGCTCTCTGTCCTGAATAGGGCAGATTCAGGACTCAGAGCATCTTCAAAGATGTCTGTGTCGGACTGTTCAGAGTACTGGCTAGAAAGAACTTTATCTGAAGGCTGATATCCTAACTGCTCAAAGGACTCCGACTTCTCAAAGGAATTTGGCCGGCTGAGGGAGTTGGTGTGCTGGATGACTGATATGACATTCCCAGCTGCCTTCCTGCCCTCAGAGTCAGGAAAGAGTGCAATGTCCTCGGAGCACATGCTGGCACAGGTATCAAAGCTGTCAGACTGGCTGTGAGCGCTGTGAAGAGAGCCCTTCCCTGTTGGGGTGGCTCTCGACCCATCAAGACTACCTTGTCTAATCTCATAGTCCCCTATCATCTCCACTGAACCACTACAGCTACTGTCGCAGTGCCCAGGGCTGTCCTCTTCATCCCCAACACTCTTCTCTTTCCTCCTTTTTCTTGTGGCTATTTCTGACATGCTAACTTTAGTACCATATGGGCCGTAGGCAATGTGCTCTGGGAGTCCTGGGTTGCGCTCACCAATCTTCACACCCAGAGATGAAGCTAAATTCTTGGGCATGTGTCCGTAGCCCTCGGCCTCTCCTACATGGGCTTCATTGGCTGAATGTTCAAACGCAGCTTGTCTTCTGAGTCTGCGCCCCGGTGGGTAAAACACATCATCTGACGTCATCATCTCATCGAAAGAGTGGCTGCCTCGAATCGCTGGGGGGACACTAAGGTTAGGAGGGGTGGACGTTGGCATGGAGTTACTCCTAATAAGGGTCCCAGAATCTGACGGAGGCTCCAGAAGCCCCGTACTGCTTTGACAGGGTCCTGTTGGATACTGCTTGGGATCTCCAGAGACTCCTACATCGCCTCTGAAACAGATATGATCCTCTGCGATCTTCCCCATGTCCAGAATAGCACCTGGTTGCTTTAAGCTAGCTAGGCTGGGGTCTGCCCCCGCCATGCCAACTGTGATAGACTGTCTGGATCTGGAGTTAGGTCGGTAGTACCAAGTCCGACCAAACATAATCTCTTCGTACGTCTTGACGTTAGTATTTGGAGGGCTGATCTGTTGCTCTGCGCTCTCAGAGCGTGAAAAGTAGCCAGAGTCTGTGCTCTCTTTGCTGTGAGGACTGAGGAGGTTCAGGGACTGGGACATGGCAGAGTCACAGTCCTGACCTTTTTTCTCATTCAGCCTCAGGGCCAAACGTTGTTTGATGGTAGGGGAGTCATCCAGTGAATGCGCTCTTGCGCCAGCGTGTGATGCCAACATGTGGTGTGACCCCTTTATGTCCTGAAAGGGTGGGCACTCCATCCCCGTGGAGGGGACTCCCCCAGGCTTGGGGACAATAAGGATAGGCACTTTCATTGACCCCACCAGCAGCTCTTCAGCGGAGTCTGCATATGCTGGTTCCACACCACCTACAACGGGAGAAAGAGAGGTGCACAATATAGAGAAAAGCAAAGTAGGGCACAAAAAAACAGATTTGCATTGAGAAGACAGTGCATATTATTATTTTAAACTGGCACTTTTTTCAAAATGTTCTTATCTTTTAGGCTTTGATCATTTAAATTAACAGGTCCATACCAAGCAGAAGTTAACACCTTAACACCTATTGATTTCACTAGCCGTGTTTCCTTTCAATTCTCAAATGAATTTTAAGCGAACTTTTGAAATGTCGCAAAAAAAAGAAATGCGAATTAGGAGCGTTTCCATCAACTGGTTTGGAGCGAGTAAACTAGACTAAAGCGTAGTTTGGTCAGAAGTTGTCGCTATAGGCTGCGCATGGCTGTAATCCGCCAGTAAACAGAGCAGAAGAAGAAGAAGTAGAGGTTGCAAACCAGAAACAAAACAAGTCGGCTTGACCATCTCACCATCTACGATTCAGGAATTTGTTTCAATTGGGCAAATTTGAATAGTTCTTTCATGTCAGCTAGTATTGTCCATGTTTCAAGACAAGCATCCAGACGTTATGGGAATATCTGAGAAGATGCCAACGATGGAAACAGCTGATCAGCCATGTGAGTTAAATGTTCGCTACGAAAGAATTTATTCAGTAAAGGCGTTTCCATAACACATTTAGCGCGTCAACTCTTTTTCGACGAAGGCAAAAACCGCCTCAAGAGAGCGTAAAAACTTTTTCTGATTGAATTTTGTCGTTTCAATAAAGCTTTTCTTACACAATACTTCAAAATGTGCATAAAAATATGTGAATGGAAACAGGGCTACTGAGATGAGAACAGACAACTTTATGACTTTTTATGGATGATTCTGGAGATGGAAAAGTGACCTGTATTCTTGTCAGCTTCAAAGGGGATCTGTGGGATGGGGCTGTCTTTGTCCATCAGCATGGTGGAGCCCTCCACACCTTCCTCATCCGTGTCGGTACTCTGCTCTCCATCCGAGTGGACCTCGGCATCGCCCACTGGGGACGCCTGGTCCATGTCCCCGCCGCGGGCCACAGCTAGCTCTGAAAACGGTACGAGTCCAGCCTTGATGGCGTGAGCGTGGGACTTGCGATGCTTGTAAAGGTTGCTCTTGGTTTTAAAGGAAAAGCCGCAGGGTACGCAAGGATATGGCCTTTCTCCAGTATGCGAGCGGATGTGCTTCTTCAAGACGCTGGGCTTGGCGCAAGCTCGACCGCAGTAGTGACAGATGTACTTGCCGGGCTTTTTGGGCTTCTGCTCCTTTTTGCTGTAGCCCTCCTCTCCGGGCTCAGGGCCCGACTGAGAATACTGTCCGAACGAGCTGGGTAAGCTGGGAGATTTCTGGCGGGGAAACCTCCCTGCCCCAGCCCCATGAGGATGAGTGTGTCCGTGTCCTACAGGGTACAGGTCATCCGAGGGCAACTGGCCAGCAAATGGCCAGGCGTGAGGCTCTAGACCTGGCTGGGGTTTGGCTCCTGAGAGGAAGCGCTCAGTTTGGGGGTGCTGAGGGTACGGCTGGCCGAGCTGGTAGGAGTATCCCCTCGGGAACCCCTGAGCAAAGGGTCCTTGGGGGTCTTGAGATGGCGGGCCTCCCATGGCCCCAACTGCAGAAGGTCCAGATAGCAGCTTCCCAGAATTCCCTGTAATTGCGTACTTCTGTTGCGGTGCTGATCCACCCGTGGCACCACACGGCAAACTCTCGCGTTGTTTTGCCTCTGGGTCAGCAAAACTGCTTCGTTTGGTGCTAGCAGAGGGCTCGGACGCCCACTTCCTTTGAAGAGACGCCTTCTCCTTCACTGGTTCCTTATTTGAGCATCTCTGCCCGGCGGCAGCTGATTCACGAGCCTCCATGTTGGTGACGTTAGAAGAGGGAGGAGAGAGGGGATGGTGGGGGAGTTGGGAGGGTTACAAGGTCCCAAAACTACCAGGCATGATAGCTGAACCTTTGAGGGCTGCCGACAAGTTCACAGAAACAGGAAGTACCCGTCCATTGCTGAAATAGACTGATTGTAAAGCCAGGCTGGAAACGGGAATCAGGAAGTGGAAATAAAAGGGGCGCTTTAGTGGATAACATCAGAAATGCTTCTCTCCTTTTGCCATGTTGTAAACACTAATGTTGCTGTGCGTTGTGTTTCTGTCCAGTTCAAGACGGACGAATCCTTGAGTGATCTGGAGAGGACACAAGAAGAAGAAGCTCATTTGAAGTTAACAGTGTATTTAATAGCCTCAGTAAATCAAGTTTAACAACATACTGAATGTTATCAGAGGGGAAATACTAACTTTTCTGTAGGGAAAAGTGCTTGTAGATCGTCTTTCTGTAGCTTCAAAAGTCATCAAGTTTCCTCACCTAAAGACCTGCAACGAAACAGGAGAGAGAAAAAGACAATTAGTTTTGTTATCCAAAATCATCCATTAATACAATCCAAAGCTCGATGTTCACCTCCAGCCGGATATCTCCCTCTTGGACAACCTTGTACAATACAATGTTTGTCTGCTAAGTGCAACACAACACAATCTACTTTGTTGTACAGAGAGGACTCATTAAGTTGTCAAGTACACGCCTGATGTACGAATGCAAATGTCATTGATTGCTCAGTTAGTTTCTTCACACTGGAATCCATCTGTGCTTTCTGCCTTTTCCACCCCTCCCTCCTCCCTCCCTCCCTCCATCCTTCCCTCCCTCCTCCTTCCACTCAGTGAGTCACCGACGCAAAGCAAGCCCACGCTGTTCCTAAAAAGACACAAAGGCTTATAAATAGCGCTGTGGAAGTGACGTCGGAGTGTCATAATGTGTGTAGGCGTCCAAAAAGACCAAGTCGGAGAGCAGCCATCAGCGCTAGCACCTTTCCTTCCTCTCCGGGTGTCAGATCTAACTCGGTATGTACTCGTCGAAAAAGCAAACACACACATGCAGAGAAACAAAGAGACACACACACACACACACACACACACACACACACACACACACACACACATACGTAGATACAGAACTCGCAGGCATTGCAACTGCACTGCAAACACTGCAGCAGATACGGTGTATATGTGTGTGTTTCCGTTGTTTAACGTTTCTCAACCACACCAACACCTGACAGCACACACACACACACACACACACACACACACACACACACACGCCTGCTGAAGTTGCATTTTTGCTTTGTATTTCCTCATCTCGGGGTTTAAACAACCTCCCCCGCACTCTGATTGCGACACACAGACACACACACACACACACACACACACACACACACAGTGCAGCCTCAGTGCTGGTAAGCAGGCCTCAATGACGTGTGTGTCTGGGGGCCCAACGTGAGATCTATAAATAGCAATAGAGGAAAACATGTTGTATTCTTAGCAGCAGGAATGTTAACTTTGGGCTACCTTGTGTTTTTCACATGCACACCCCCCGCCCTCCCTCCCACACACCCACATGCACACACACACACACCAGAAACATTAGCTCAGACCTGGGTCATATTGTGATGTTTTCCATGGTGTTAAGAGTGCAAGAATGTGGTCTTAAACCCAAAGGACTGGTAGAAACAATGGGTATCCAGTTTGGCCAGCAAACTCATGATGACTGGTTAGTAGGACGGTCACCTGACACGACATAATGACATGGAGGTAAAGTTGGTAGTAACAATGCTGTGTGTTGTACTATTCCCTTGAGGGTGAAACACGCCAGCATCGCAGCATCATGTGTCATTTAATGCCTGTAGCACGCAGAAGAAGTAAAGGTACAGTAGTTTGGAGCGGACTAGTCTGAGGTTAAAATGAGGCCATGGTGGGTTTGGATCAGAGCACCATCAGGCAAACCACTGATTAGTCAACTGATCGACGACGAGGTGGCAGCTCTACGATTCAGAATCACAAATGAAGGAGGAAACGTGACGTCTCTTTAACTAAAAGTATGTTTGTTGTTATTTTTCCTTATGCTGCATCTGTACATTAACATTAAACATGCTCAACAGAACAATCGCCCGCAGGGTATCGTGAAGGTGTGCAAACTGCTGGTGCACCGTTGAACGATCTCCACGACCTATATGAGGTCAGGTCCCTGAAGAAAGCCCGGATCAATCTCTGCTGATCTGAGCCATCCCTCCCTTGTGGTGGGAATTCATGTTGCTTCCGTCAGGGTCAGATACAATCTGCCACGATGCAGAACAAACCGGTTGAAAAAGTCATTTATTCCTGCTGCTATCAGCCTCGTAAATGTTGGTATGTGTTGTTTTATTTATTTGTTTTATCGCTGCTGGCTGTGAACCAAATTGCCAATTTCCACTCCAGTATTTCCGAAATAACCTTCCGTGTTCACAGGAACCAACTTGATTAGGTTTAGGCAACAAAACTACTTAGGTTTAGGGAAAGATCGTGGTTAAGTTACGCCACACTGGAAGTGGCACAACCTAAATACGGAAGTTCCGTGACAAAAACGACTTAGTTAAAGAGACATCACTGGAAAAATATCAGAAACACAAGTTGAATATCAAATAAATACAAATACACTGCAAGAATAAATCCAACTACATAATTTAAATCAAATCTGAATAGATTATAAGAAGCAACCCAACAGCAGTTCTTCATTAAAACTCTTCGGGCTCTCAGTTTGTAATGTATGAATCAATGTGCTTCTCTCTTTAGTCGACGTCCGTCCACCACTTTTAAAAGGATGTACCATTTCTATGCCTTGAAATTTAAGGGAACACACATCATGGCCCGCTGAGCTAAAGTGTCTGGCCACGGGGGATATATCATCTGTTATGTTCAGAAATCCAAGTTCAAGATCTAGTTTTGCCTACAAATATATGCTAACACCACAACAAGAAACATCCCATCCTTTCTAGTTACGATGCCACAAATTCACCCAATTCGACCGCATGAGTTTCTGCTGCCAGCTTTTTGAAAGAGACGCACCCAACTTGAGATCAAAATATATAAATACACTGAAAGCACAATGAGAGTTCAACCTCTTAGTGATTCCAACAACAATTCAAACACTAACTCCTGCTGCCATTCGGGGTCGCAGCGTTACCGTCTGCTATCTAGATAACACACCTCGACAGCTATCTGACCTCCTCACACAGTAACCCTGCGTGAGTTTGACCTTAACGCATGCAGATAACTCCTGGTTAAACTCCAGTTTAACCTTACGTAAGGCTGACTGGTTTTGTAATGAAAGTGTTGAATGGTCTCAGTCTGAGGAGTGAGTGGGAACGTGTAGTGAATGGCTTACATAAAGCTTTATTCATACATGCACAACGGCACAACCTGCTCCAGTTCCTGTGCGTAGGAGAGACACAGCTACTGGTGTGTGTATTTGTGTGTGTGTGTTTGTGTGAGCGTGGGAAGTGTGCATGCCAGTTGTGTTTGTGTGCGTGTGTAGGCTGGCAAAGGGCATGACGAGACACCCAAGTTGTAGGTAGGTCAGAACAAGAGGCTATACTCAGAGGTAAAAATAGTACTCAAACACTCACACAGAGCGATTTATCAGAACGCTTTAAATAACCCGAGTTACTCAACATAAAGGAGCAGAGATCAGATCAGCTTTCATACACATGGAAATAGATCTAGGTGCTGTTTTATACCCACTGCATCCTTTTCTTAGAATAACAAACCTGATCTAACTTCGTTTTTTTTTGTTCATGTGTAGGCAGACTGAATGATCCAAGCACTACACTGTGACCGGAGTTATCCAGTCACAGGCAGGCTGATCTAAACAGGTGTGACTGCATGGAAACGTTAACGAGGCGCTGAGATCTGACCGCTCAGATTATATGTGGGGGACTTTCTAGGACGCTGTGAGTGAACGCAAACACCTCCGTAGATTCAGTGAACAAACACTGACTTGTTCATGGTTATCCTGATCTGCTCCTGACGTTAAGCTTTACATTAACAGACTGTATAAGAAGTGGACGTAGTCACCGTGACATCAGCCATTGGTTTTTTTTAGACTGCCGTTTTGAAGCCTTGAGTTCTGCATTTTGGCCGTCGCCGAATGCTGAATAAGACGTTTTTAGGCAACCAAAAAGTTTATAATTAACTTTGATGAAGTGAAAACACACTGTGAAAGAGTTAAAGTTATAAGATGAAAACACGGACAACTCCCAGACCGGACGACGCCGTGGTGGAGAACCTGTCAATCACAAGGTAGCCACAACAAATCAATCACTTCTACAGACTTTAACTTCTCTAAATCTCTAAATGAATCCAGTAGAGTGTTTGATGTTCAGCATGTCTGTAGTCAGAGACGTCCTGAAGTCAAAGAGATCAGATCATTAACAGGAATTATTGATTACATTGATTATCCAGCAACC
>CAKAOI010053168.1:4149-68558 GCA_916701655.1 Sebastiscus albofasciatus | reverse complement strand
TGTGTGTGTGTGTGTGTGTGTGTGTGTGTGTGTGTGTGTGTGTGTGTGTGTGTGTGTGTGTGTGTGTGTGTGTGTGTGTGTGTGTGTGTTCAGAGGCTTGAAGGACAAAAATGTCATCATAGACACCCATTTAAAACGGCCGTTACGGTGTAAAATCATGCATTCTGTAATATCAGGCTTTCAATCTAGAGCCCCGGCTTCAAAATTGTAGTTTTTCCACCAGATTGTGTCATTTTCTCATGTTTGTCCTATGGAACTAGTACGTGCTATTTTCCTAGTTCCCAGTACTAGGGTTATTACTGCTGTATTATGCAGCACTGCAGTGTTTGATTCAGTGCATCAAAATCAATGTTGTTGCTAATCATTAACATACCCCAGACTGTGGAAAAAAAAAATCCTCACACATGAGGAGAAACATGTAGGCCTACCTGCTGTGAGGCGTTGCCTGAGATCTACCTGTTATTTGACATTGTGCAGGACCCCGTGGGCCCAGGCACGTGAAACCTTCTTCGTCCGCGGTAAGAACAAGCATTCTCTGGACGCCATTGAGAAGGCAGCCTTCTTCGTAACCCTCGATGACACCGAGCAGCGCTACGATGCAGGCAACCCGGTCAAGTCTCTGGACAGCTACGCTAAGTCCCTCCTCCATGGAAAATGCTACGACAGGTGGGGCAGATATAATTGATGTATTTTGTTTCTGACTATTAAAGAGTTTGCGGGGTGAAGCTCATACATAAATAAACTGAAGGTCTTCACTCTTTTTTTTTTGTCGTTCAGGTGGTTTGATAAATCCTTTAACCTGATCGTTTTCAAGAACGGCACCATGGGACTGAACGCAGAGCATTCCTGGGCTGATGCTCCAATCATCGGCCATCTCTGGGAGGTACATCGTTTTATTTATCTAATTAATTTCAATTTTTTTTTGCAGTGTAATTATGTCACCAAGAATAAATTAAGAAATGAATATCTTAGTTTATCTTTGGGTATTATTGAAAAAATAGTTTTACTTTTTCCTTTTAAAGGAAAACAGCAAAAAATATATTTAACTATCTCAACAACCTGAACTAATACAATGGAAAACAAATGTATTTATATCCTGATTGGCATGATGTCTGACTTAGTTGAGTTATTCATATTAAATCTTGACTCTGCGTTGCAGCATGTTCTCTCCATGGACCCCGTTAGGTTGGGATATACTGATGAGGGTCACTGCTGTGGGGAGCCCCACCCCAACCTGCCAGGTCCTCAGAGGCTGTCGTGGGACATCCCTGCTGAGGTATGAAGAACTACTTCCTTCAACATGTTGTCCGATCATGTGTGTCAAGTGTTTGGCCTCACTCGACGGTGGGGAGAAAAGCTGTCCGTCATAAAGAGGATGGAACACGATGATCTTTAAAATACTGCGTCTCTCCTGGAAGACATCCGTAGTCTTGCATTGCACTCGTTTGTACACGTCAAAAGTGACAGAAATAGTTTTATAAATAATGAAGAAAGAGAGAGGAGTTCCAACCCTGCTTACTTTCTCACCTCTGCACAGCTGGCCAATCACTGTGCGAGTGTCGCATTGTCGGTTTTGGAAAGCTGACGGATGCAGCCCCCCCCCAACTCAGACGCCAGAAAGGTGTGGGGTGAGGGTGTTCACGCAGCTGTTTGACCATCTGATGTAGCATACTAACAGCTTAAGACCGCTAGGACATCTTGTACACTGGGCTGATACCTGAGATTTGTTATTCATGAGCCATGACTTCCCTCTGCTGGTAGCTTGAACTAATGTACACCAGTGTTGGTATTTTATTACTTCAATTCCAAGATGTACAGAAAGGGCAGTTGGGTATTGTTTATTTGAAATTCAAACTGGTGTTAAGCCTAAGAAGTACTAATGCCGCTGATATACATTTTATTAATCTGAGCTTTCTTAATTGTTTTCGTTCCATGCGTAAGTTGTCAGCCATGCCATGCCATCTGCTCAGTGTAACATATGACTCTGTCCCGTCCTCTAGTGCCTGGAGGTCGTCGAGAGCTCTCTGACAGTAGCCAGGAATCTGGCTGACGATGTCGACTCTCACATTTTCCCCTTCAGTGACTTTGGCAAAGGTCTGATTAAGAAGTGCCGCACCAGCCCTGATGCCTTCATCCAGATCGCCCTACAGCTGGCCCATTACAGGGCAAGTACTTACATCTCACTGGTTTCTACGCCAAATTGTATGATGTAATAGCAGTTGTATGCATTTTTGTATTTGTCTTTTAGTGTCTCTTGCATGTTATGCTTCTAATTATAACAACTGATACAGTCCAGTGACGTTCCACTGAGATTCCAGCAGAGGGCAGCCTCAACCTGCCGGCCAATGTGTCATTGAAGACTGTCTAATGTTGTCAGTGAATGATTTAATCAAAACTTTGTTCAGCTTCAGCTTAAGGCTGTATTTTCCTGTTTGTTTTGCAGTTTATTTGATAATGCTTAAGACAGCACAAACACATATGAAATAGTATTTGATATCTTTGTAAAGTTTTGTTGCTAATTGGCACTTAGCCTTGGATAGCGAAGTTGGTAATGCCAGTTAAGATATGGTGTTTCCTGGTGTTTCTGTTATTTATTCAATCCCTTGTATTTGTAAATGTAAGACTCGCTGAAGAAGTCGCTGACCGTTATCCATACCGTCTCTCAACAGGACAAAAAGAAGTTCTGCCTGACATACGAAGCCTCCATGACGCGTTTGTTCCGGGAGGGCCGGACAGAAACTGTGCGCTCTTGCACCATGGAGACTTGTGCCTTTGTCCGTGCCATGATCGGAGGCGAGACAGTAAGGCCAAACACCAGCGTTCACACCACACCTATGATTACAGCGCTACGCTGAATCACTGATTGTTAATCTAGTATGCAGATCACGCTCTTTTAATAGTTTGACTTTTATCTCTTTGCTGTCCATTTCAGAGAGAAGATTGTCTCAAGTTGCTCAAACTGGCAGCAGAGAAGCACCAAAACTTGTACCGCCTGGCGATGACAGGAGAGGGCATCGATCGCCACCTTTTCTGTCTCTACGTGGTTTCAAAATACCTGGGAGAAGACTCGCCCTTCCTCAAGGAGGTACGAGCTGTTGTTGCAAGTTGTCGTGAGATTTCTGCTCATAAAGCTGGAACAATTGCCCCCACCAATGTGATATCATCCATGTGAATCAGCACAGAGCAGTTTACTGTGTTCTTATTGATTTTACAACAATACAATCAAAGTGGCTCCGAGTACATCTGCTCGCTTCTTCAAACAATGGTGAAAAGTTGAGAGTGGTCACCTGTCAAACCTCTGACAATTTTGCACTTAAAATGACGGTTTCCAAAATTTGGGTCTCAGCCCAGTTCTATGTTAAAGGGGCCTTTTTAAACAAATCAAGCTGAGTTTTGTTTGGACTCGTTGTAAATTAAGCCTACTTGAATTCTCTTAAGGAATATTATTGGTGTAACTCCTGAAGGAGTGGTAGATGGTTGGATTAAATCTTGTCCAGGACTCCATAAGTAAAGAATAACTAATGCAATTTTTTTTTTAAAGAGGAAGCAGCCTTTAAAAACAAGGATTAAATATTCTAGATTAAGCTTCACTTCTGATTAAACTGGCTTGCTAAATTTACAGGCTCATATAATCATTTCAAAGTAGGCTTCTACTTACCTTTCTCTGGTAAAAGTAAGTAACAAATGTGCATGCTAAGCCGTCATATCATTTAACTCAGGCAAAAGAATGAAAAAACACTTTTCTCCACCTTCCGCTTAACATGGTATATTTAAATCCAGCTCATCACTGTGTTATATAACACGTGCTACTTCTGGCCTAATAGCTTTCCGCTGAGTATCTAATAAAGAAAGAAATGCTTCTACATCAGGCTAGATAAACACGTTGCTTGGGCTGAGAACACGGTGTGAGTTTGCTTTGACCGGTGAATTAAATGTATGTTTCCTTTTATGTTTAGGTGCTGTCTGAGCCATGGAGGCTGTCCACCAGTCAGACGCCTCTGCAGCAGCTGGAGCTGTTTGATCTGGTCAGACACCCCGAGTATGTGTCCTCCGGAGGTGGATTCGGACCAGTAAGTTACCCATCAGTCATTTTTAAAGAGGGTTGTGCAGTCCTTCTACAATTTGAAAATATTAAAGGTGCTATTGATAACATTGATAATATTCAGCCACTAGATGTCGCATTCTCCCTCCCCCGTTCCATTGCATTCACTTCACAACAAGTTGTTGCCAGGCACTTACCGTCAATCACAGCCATTTATCAATTTTTTTCCACACTAACTGACGTCCCAGAGATACCGTCATTGTTTTACTATCGGCTCACAAGCCTTGTTAGAGGTGGGAACCAAACGTCAGATATCTTCCACAGAGATAAACAAAACATTCATATTGGACCCGTCAAAATTTTCAAAATGGTTAATTCAATCATCATTTTTTTCAGGAAAAGCCATACTTTTATTCAGCACCTTTCTAAAGGCTCTGTGGATGTATTATTTATTTATTTTTTTTTACATATTCGTCTACATAAAAACGTTATCATAAGACCTTTAAGTCATGCAGTTTGTGTCCTTTATGGATGGATAAATATTTGTTTCGTCTTCACTAAGGGATAACACGTCACACAAAGTATGTTTCCGTCCACCTGTATTTATATGTAATTTAATTAGGGGCTGTATATAGATGTCAAAAATTCCCATTGGAAATGTAGTTTGTAAACAATGGTACTACAACTTCCGTGTCGGTCACGTGATGCCATTGGGCCCAAACAGACTTTTTCCCATAGACTTACATTGGGAAAAAGACATCTGTACCTCGGCGGATAATTTCTTTTTGAGATCCAGACCGCCGCTGGAGCGAGAGCTGGGAGGCGGGGTTAAAGGAAACGCTACTGCGCCTCCTCTATGAGCCCAATGGATGCAGAAGATTGCCGGTTGATCCGGGTACTTTATCTCTCGGCAGTCGAGCCATTTCGGCTTCATGCGCCACTGAGCAACTCTCATAGGAATGAACGGGAGCCTGCCTTTCAACGCTGTAACCAGTTCTCCTTATAAATCCATGGGTTTAACTCACATTTCTTGTGTCCTAAAGGTGGCTGATGATGGCTATGGCGTCTCCTACATCATCGTTGGTGAGAACCTCATCAACTTCCACATCTCCAGCAAACACTCGAGCCCAGAGACCGTAAGTTCAGTTTCGCTAGACAATTTAGATTCTTGTACGTCCATTACTTGATTACTTGAAGAGGCTTATTAAAAGCAACTTTCACCCTTTTTTTTTTTGCTTTATTTCAGGACTCGCACCGTTTCGGCGCCAACATCAGACAGGCCATGCTCGACATGCTGGATCTCTTCCAGCTCGACAAGAAAACCAAGTGATTTGGCCCATCTTGACATCAGAAGTTGTTTTTAGCAAGAAACATATTGTTCCCGACGCTTGTACAGAATATAATATTTGATTGGGGGTTATTTTTAAGTTAATTGATGTTACAGAAATAAGGATGATTGGGAGTTTTTGTCGATATGTTTGTGAGGCGTTAATGTGTACTGTATGTACTGTATAGGCACGGTGAGATTCTGGTGTTATCGGGTACAGGTAGTGCACAGATCAAAAGTTTTTATTCGCAGGACTGTTCGCACGGGTGCC
This sequence comes from Sebastiscus albofasciatus, assembly GCA_916701655.1. Taxonomy (NCBI): domain Eukaryota; kingdom Metazoa; phylum Chordata; class Actinopteri; order Perciformes; family Sebastidae; genus Sebastiscus; species Sebastiscus albofasciatus. The sequence goes on along the minus strand of CAKAOI010053168.1, from coordinate 62,918 downwards.
TTAGTGAGAGGGCAGAAAGGGAGGGGGAAGTTAAAGCTCTAGTCTGATCTCAAGTCTGTATCATCACACTAGGAGACATCTCAGCTAAAGGATTGTTCAGCAGCATTATCCAATATTTGCGTTTTAAGTTGAGAGATGATGCAATATTTTTACTAGTTTTTGTCCCAGTTTTGAAATAAATTCTTTTAGTTTTTTAGGTTTCGTCTGGTCTTTCCCATTGCAGCACCTGAGTCATGTGTAACTGGCCAAAGCAACAAACGTGATGTTAAATATCATCGACAAATTGCATGTTGCATGGTGTCCATTAATTTCATGTTGCTCAGTTTCAATATTGAGTCTAATTTGCTAGGCTGAACAACAGTGATCTTCTACCTACGGAGGGCCAGAAAGAGCAAAACAGCTGATCTATAATTACAAGAACTACAAATATACGATCTGGAAAGTGACCCTGTATCAGTGTGATACTGGATACTTTCTAATCAGTGGATCAACATTGCCTTTTCTGACTCACGTGCACAGCCAGACGGTGTGTGTTTCAGCTGCTCTGATTTTACGATGTAGCGCGAAGCCGGATCATATTTGTGTTTGTGTTTGTCGTTTTCATACTCAGGTTTTTCTAAATTCTAGGGTGCTGGCCACAGCATTGGAAGAGCGCTCGTGTTGCTGTATACATGTGCAACACTAGAATGCCATGTGACCCTGATGAGCCGGTGGGTAGTGTAACATTAAGTTTGCTGTGGAAATGAGGGATTGGCAGGGCGGGTGTGTGTCTGACTGACAAAGTGCGTGGCCGACAGTGACTTTTTCTTCTGTTTCTTGTGTTAAAAAAAGAGTGGGTTAACTGTACTTAAACTCTGTGGTGCACTCCATGACTTGTTCTTCAGTTCAAACTAACCGATTCCCAACTCCAGATCAAGATGTATTGTAAACTTTTATGAGCAAGCCAGTTGTCCGTTGCAGCATAGTGGTATTTCAACTTTCAATATGAGGTCGCTTAATAGGTTGTGATATCTCTCCAGTACAGTAGGAAGTCATCGTTGTTCTCCGAGTTATGCTTAGGAAGTGCACATATAAGAGGGGCTGTCGTGTGGGAATGCATTTCTGTTATTATGTATATGTTGTCAGTTCATCATATTTATTTTTTTTCCATCTTTTAACCTCTATTCACAAAACAAACATGCATATTTACCAGCTGAATGCTGCGAACGTTGAGCACTAAGTTAAAGCTTTGCTGATTTTAAGAAGTGAAACAGATGAAATGCTTCCTTTTTCTTTTCGACACGACAGTTTTGTTGTCACAGACTTTGCCAGTATGTTGTAGTTGTGTGACTTTTTATCTCGGTAGACCTCATGTTTACACTGCTGCATGGTTTTTGAAGATGAAGCTGTATATGTTTTGCCTTTTAATTTAAAGACGGTGTAAAAAAAAACAACAAAAAACAAGCAGCTGATATACCAAAATGAGTTTTAACAATAAAGTGAATGTCAGACAGCTGTATCACCTCTGAGTATGTCGCCTCTTACTTACAATCTGTTCTTTCTATCTGTTTAAATCATTTCACAACTTGGGGACAAAAAGCACTGCGTTCACCACATTAAAGGAACAGAGTTTAACATTTTAGAGGATCTATTAGTAGAAATGGAATACAATATTCGTAACTATGTTTTCATTAGTGTATAATCACCTCAAACTAAGAATCGTGTTTTTGTTAGCTTAGAAAGAGCCCTTCGTATCTACATAGGGAGCGGGTCCTCTTCATGGAGTCCACCATGTTGCTCCACCATGTTTCTACAGTAGCCCAGAACGGACAAACCAAACACTGGCTCTAGAGAGAGCCTTTTGTGTTTTTACATTACCTGAAGGCCACCGTAATTCTCCTACACGCTTGTGAAACTAGTAACGTGAGCCGAAGAATACAAAACCGCAGCACCGCCAGCAGCCGTCTGACTTCGAATGGTGAATGGGGTTACCATGGTTTTGCACTTAGCAGTTTACATTACCTCAGTCTTGGAAAGGGAGGAGTATTGAGTTGGTTGCAATCTGCAGCCACACCCCTAGATCCCGCCAAACCTACACACTGTGTCTTTAATACCACGGCGGATGTAAAAACCAAGACAATAAATTCTGGACAAATTTGAAACAATTGGTCAATAATTTGAAGTTTTGATGATTGATCGTTTCTCAAGCAAAAATGCCCTAACCTGAAGATGATGCGAGAGGACAATTCATCCTGAGTGGGATATGAATGTGTGTGTACCAAATTTCAATCTATAGTTGTGGAAACATTTCACTAAAAACTAAAAATATTAATCTCATGATGGTATTAGGACTCACCCTCTTATTTCATAACAATCCATCTACCATGCCACTAGCTAATGACTAATGATTGACTAATGATGATAAGCTAATGATTTTCTGCCCTAATTGTGAGCATTTAGCAGGTGCTCAGCTTGGTGGTATGATCCATGTTAACAGTTAGCTTAGTGAATATAACCACCTCCCTCTCTGAGAACTAATGAGGCTGAAATGTCAATGTCTGTCAATATATTGATAATATAATATATTATTGATATGAGACTAGATATCGTCTTAGATTTTGAATATCTTAATTTGGCATAATTGTTGTCTTTTCCTGGTTTTAAAGGCTGCCTTTCTGTAAAATGTTGTAATTTTCTGAACTTACCAGACTATTCTAGCTGTTGTATTATTTGTCTTTACCCACATATCCACATTACTGATGATTATCAATTCTATTAAATCTCATTGTGTAAATATTTTGTGAAAGCAACAAAGGTCAACTCTACAATATCGTATTTGGTCAAAATTATTGTGGTATTTGATTTCCTCCATATCGCCTAGTAGTACTGTCAAGGTACTGACAATGTCTGAACCATGATGATGGTCTTGCCCAAAGGTCCTCAAACATTTTGGGGTCCAGGGACCCCTTACAAGGGGAAAAAAAATTCCAAAAATGTTATTGAATACCACTTATATACCTTTAAACAGAGGGTGACTACATTCAAATTGCATTTGGACTCACACTGACAACATGTATAGCCTTCATTTCAAGTAATTAATTTTAAAAGCTTTCAGAAAATGAATGGTTGGAAGACTAGCATAGACGTTTAAACTTACCCGTCTAAAGCTGACTTTCAGTAACTGCTTCAATTAAAAAAATAATGTCTTATTACTGTGTGTCACAATCATATCAGAGTTTCTATTGGCCCAAAGCTAACGTGGCTGAGAGACACAACATGCTTGTTTTATTGGTGCAAATGGTCCCCATCTGAAGATAAGCACTTTTTAATGATACAGCACAATTTTATAATTTCGAGCAAATTATTTTGCGGACTCCCTGACAGAGTGCCACGGACCCCCGGGGGTTCCCCGAACCCCACTTTGAGAATCAATGATCTAGCCAACCTTCATCTGGGCTTGTGGTCATGTCTATGTTAATAGATCTGACAATTTGTAAGCCTCCTGAAACCGGTCTGGTGTGAAAATGAGATCTTTCCTCCCTTAGCTCAGTGTTTACTTTATCAAAGGGAAGCTGTGGCGTGCCATCTGGCCAGGTGGCTGTGCTCAAGTGGACGGCCGCCAGGAGCCAGTTCCGCCTTTGGGGGGTATTAATAGGCCCCTCCTCTGGGGCCGCTCGGGGTATATTCAGCTATTAACTTGAATTAAATGGAAGACGTTTGAAGGCATCGCGAGGTGACAGATTTCCAAGGAGGGCGTGGGCAGGAAGTGATTACATGTGACAGTTTCCCTCCTGTCCACCACTTGGGCACAGTCTCTCTGTCACACACACACACACACACACACACACACACACACACACACACCTCCACAATAGTCCTGATGTCACCCTGCCTTGTGCTTCCGATAGCAGTCTAATATTTCAAGACTGCATTCCTGAGCTCTGCTTACTCCTCATCTACTCCGGCAACCTGCAGTTTGGCGACTTGAGAAAAAGGTTCAACACTTAATGATTCTTTGTTTCTTTGAATGTCTTACATCAAAATCATGAAGTATGTCCTGACTTTCTGTGACATTTTGTTGATTACCCAAAGGAGACAATGGCCGTATCTTCTCTATTTAACACAAGACGTGCAGGCGAACTATGACAGATCCATAATCAACAGACTTCGACCGGCTGGCTTCTGGACAACAAGCCTTTAAATTGTACACCTAATTGGCAAGCTGGAAAACCCATTCACCGAAGAGCAGACACTGAAACCTAAGACCTCGACTTGCACTTTCTAAAAGTAGACTTTGGGAGAGATCTGCGGCCTCTGCTTGTCACCAGTTTAATTCATGTGCCACTTGCTCCACCACAACACCCTCAAAGAAAAGAGGGGAGCCAATGTTGCCTCCCGTTTTATAAGCTAATATCATTCACACAGGAGCGGCAGGGACGTTCCCATTTTGTCCGGATGTCATCGCTGGTAGCTGAACATCATTGTTCCCATTGTAGCCACTGTATGTAGACAATTCGTGTCATTCTTGATTCAGGTTTGGCAGGACAATTTGTTTTTCCTGTACTGCTGGACAACTTATGTAAGGCTCTGTTATGCCCCAAACTAATTGGGTTGAATGTTACATGTTGATTCAGTGAATGAGGGGGAAAAAAATAACAATTGGACCGCTGTGTCCTGCCGCTAAATGTTAGTTTAAGGGTGGATGTCTTTGACCGCAAACTTTCTGGAAGGAATTGTGTTATTGTGCCGTGATTTCACATTAAACTGGACCTCACAAGAAAGAGTTTCACTGTTGAAAAGAAATGATCAATAGCAAACATATAACAAACTAATATATGGTACTCAGATTAAAGGGAAATTATACTTCTGTTGAATTCTGAAAAATAACATTAAAAGTACAGTGTGTAGGATTTAGCGGCATCTATTGGTGTGGTTGCAGATTGCAACCGACTAAGTACCCCTCCACTCAATCCTCCCTTTCCCAGACTGCGGTAACGTGAGCCGCCGAGTGTAAAACCGTGGTAACGCCGTTCACTTCGCTCAGAGGCCATCCTAACCATAATAACACTACTTTAAGAGCAACGGAAGATAGATGGAGGCTGGCGGAACTACGGTTTTGCACTCCGCACATACTTGCCAACCTTTCATTGCCCTCTCCTGGTTTCCTCCCGTGGTCACAGTTCTCCCGCAATCAATACTACTGTTTCCACTCAGACGGCATCAGAGCCACACCGAATGTCTTTTCCCGGCGGAGGAGAGCTGCTCGCGACACCACGGCACGGTTTGAGCTGTGCTCGCTGCACATCACAGCATCACAGCATGACAGCAAAGCCGGCGTGGTGTGGCGCAAGCTATTGGAAATAACAGGTTTCAGAGGGCAGTGGGCTGTTGTCGCATTGTGTGTGAAAGGACCTTCAGTGAGTGAGAGACGGAGAGAGAAATGGCGAGTACTAAGAGAAAGAAATACTCAAGCAGGGGCAAAACATGAATGAATGAATTAATTAATGAATAAAAACTGATGAATATTAGCCTAGTTTATATCAGAGATTCACACAAGTTCACGCCAGAAGAGCAAATTATTCCATTTTTCTTTCCTGATATTAAAAGTAAAAATAATGTAGGCCTATTTGACAAAAAATCCTGTTGCAGTGTACTTATTATTTTGTTATTTTCATTCTTTAAAAGTCACCACAATGCAGGAAATAAAATCTCTGAAACTCAAATTTTTCTGGATTTTGAAATCCTACCTATTTTTGAGGTCTCAAGATTGGCAAGTATGACTGCAGTTTCACAAGCATGTCAGAAAACTACGGTGTCCTTCAGGTAACATAAAAATGTGGAAGGCTCTCTCTGGAGCCAGTGTTTGGTTTGTCCATTCTAGGCTACTGTAGAAACATGGCGGAGCAAAATGGCAGACTCAGTGAAGAGGACCCGCTCCCTATGTAGATATGAAGGACTCATTCTAAGCTAACGAAAACACAATGATTTTTAGTTTCAGTTGATTATACACTAAAGAAATCATAGCTATGAATATTATATTACATTCCTGCTAATATATCCCCTGAAATGTTACACACTGTTCCTTTAAGTCATATAGAGTAATGAAGGTCGCCTAAGGTTTTGCACAACTCCAGCTCTCTAACCTCTGCTGTCCTCTGTGATCAGAGTCGCCCCTGAGCCTCTAACACTGTAACTTCATCACCTCACAAACCATGGAGCCACACAAGTATAACTTGAGAATTTTATCTGGCTGAGAACTGCGCCCAGATTTAAAAAAAAGTGCCATATGAATCTAAGTGATTAAGGCGAGGGTGTAAACGGAGAGGGGCGAGCTCGGTGGCTGGCGTAGAGGGAACCATGCGTGTCTGCGGCCAGCTGCACCTGTCTAACTTCCCTAAAGGAGCCGGGGCCTGCATGGGGCCCCAAGGTGGAGCTCAGCCAAGGGGCAGCGGGAGAGGAAGGTATAAGGGAAGAGAAGCTTAGCGGAGGTCGAGCTGAATGTGATTCCCCTGAGAATCTCTCCCACCGCGTGCTCACCAAATCTATTAATAACTTTTATTAGGTTTAAGTGGAATTAGTGGAGATGTTAGTCGTCAGCATGTTCACAGATATATAGACATACACTTTCTGACATGAGGAGACGGAAGAGAGAGGGGTGTTAATAATACGAGCCTCGCACACACACAAACAAACACATACAGGAGCATGTGCAAGCTGACATAGACATGGACATTGATGCAACAAATACCACAAGTAAAAATGAATATACAAGATGAGCATAATTTATGTTTGCATATTTCTCTTTAGGGTCATTCTGGGTGTTGGAGCCTATCCCACAATTCATTGAATGGACAGTTAAACACACAGAGACATGTTTTTTACGGACTGGGTAAAGTCCAGATGTGTTCTGAGATTAAATCTCACCTTCTCCACCCTGCTGCTCCACCGTGTTCACCGCTAATACATCCGAAATAAGGATGAACCGAATTACTCAAAGTGAAGTAAGAAAATGTAAACTTTATTGCAACTTTGTCATTCTAAGTTCTCTGATTTACAGAAGAGAAAAAAAACACTTGTAATGGCACAGTCATCGTAATACGTACATTGCTGATACTGCAATAATCCAGACACTTGTGTTGTCCAGATTTAAGAGTGGCACATTAAGGCGCATGATTCGCTCAGTCTGTAGAGGGAAAAGGAATAACACATCAAAGCTTTTTCCTGCAACTTATACGTGAACATACCACGGCATTCCATAAAAGCATCATAACCAGAAAAAAGCTCCTCGCACGAAGGGCTCGGTTGGGAAATCACAGTTTGTCCATTGTACATTCAGCTCCGGGAGAGATTAAGACGTCGATGTGTTGCACTAAGACATTTGGTGATTTGATAAGCTTCAGTAGACCTGAGTGTTTCGAATCGACACAGTAAACGTGTTCGATCAAAGTTACACAGTCAGTTTAGTGGTAAAGCATTCACTAAGTGATAAGGTTTCAGAGTCTGTATCATCACTGCTGGCCAGGTTAAGATCATCTGGTGAAGAACAAATCTACACAGAAAAGCCATCTAGCTAACTCTACATAGAGCAATGCATCATGGTGCAAAGGGGGTTACATTTCTCCATGGTCTAGTCTTAAATATAATACTAAAAGAAAGTCAGTTATCTCATTTACATATATTTAGCTTAAAGCATTTAGTCACCAAATAATAATAAAAAATCGTTCATAAGTAATCCTACTGAACTAAGGCAAGCGATGGACATGGATGTGTTTATAGGGTTTACTCTTTTTTTTATCATTTTCTGATAAATCCAAGATGGCTGCAATAAGATGTTTTACATATGAGAGCATCGTATTTATGTATTTTGGGGTCTGAAGAGCTTTTTCCCCCACATCGTCCTATTGAGGAATAGTTTGACATTTCGGGAAATGTGCTTATTCGCTTTCTTGCCAAGACTCAGATGAGGAGACGGTTAGCTTAGTGTAAAAACTGGGCACTACAGGAAGTCAGTGCTTCCGCCCAAGAAATAGTCCAGCACATAACCCTTTATAAAACCATGATTTTTACATTTCGGTTTTTGTACCAATTAAACAAAGATATAAGCTGTTTATTAGTGAGCTTTAGCACTGCTGGTAGTCAAATTTTGTTAGCTTTGGACTGGGCTAGCTGTTTCCAGTCTTTACACTATGCTAAGCTAAGCGGCTGTCTGTGCTAATCGACATAGACTGTATATAAGAAGTGGACATAGTTAACGTGACGTCACCCATTGGTGTGTGGACTGCTGTTTTGAGTCGCCATCTTGTTTTTTTGCAACCAGAAGTGACACGAGAGGATGGAGCTAAGTACAACCGAACGCTGAATAAGACATATTTAGGCAACTGAAATGTCACAATTAACTTTCATGAACTGAAAACACACTGTAAAAGGGTTTAAGTTGTTCAAGTTCAAAACACGGATAACTCCCAGACCAGACAACGCTGTGGTAGCGACCTGTCAATCATAAGGTAGCCCGCTCTAAAGCATCCCCTGCTTTATGGTCTATTTGACTCTAAATGGGACCACAATTTATTAAATGAACATCATGCTGTACTGAAGAAGACTTGAAACTAGCAATTGAGACCATAAACTCATGTTTACAATGTTTACTGAGGTAATAAATAAAGTGAGAAGTTGGGTCATTTTCTTATAGACTTCTATATAATCAGACTTCTTTTTTGCAACCAGAGGAGTCGCCCCCTGCTGGCTATTAGAAAGAATGCAAGTTTAAGGCACTTCCACATTGGCTTCACTTTTCAGACCCGGAGGTTGACCATTGCTGACCACAGCTTAATATTTACCAGACAGGAGTGACCTACCTCTCTGCAAGAAAGCGAATAAGTGTATATCCCAACATGTCGAACTGTCTGTTAAAAAATCTCGTTTCAAGCTGTGGTGTCGTCAACGAGGCTTTCTTCAGACTGACTCATGAAAGAGCATATCAACACAACATCAGACAGACTTGGTAAAAAAAGATGAGCAGCCCATTTAAAAGCCCCTACTACAGCAGGTTAGTAAGAAGGTAACATCTAATCTAAATTCAAATATAGCCAGAGTTACAATTACAGTGGCTTGGCCTCAAGTTCATCTGGCCTACAGTACTAAGGGACATTCAGACGTGTCCAACAGAGTGGTATGTTGATAAATTAAGTTCAACTACTATAGGAATAAGTGCTAAGGGTTGATAGGTTGTTGTGTCTCTGTAAAGCAGGGTAAAACCATAACTTGAGGTACATTCATAAAACATCAGCCCGCCGGCCTGATAAGTTCAAGTAAAAGCCTCTCCAATGAGCGAGCAACACATATGGTATCACGGTGCGTCGGCCTCGGTGCGAAGCTTTCTGTGAGCTAATTTCCTCCCAATAAGCCTTTTTCCTTTGTCCTTCTATATCTTCATTTGGTCTTCTTGAGAGATTCAGATTCTTTTTTTTAAGCAAGCAAGGGGCTTGCTTTGTTCCTCCTTATCAAGAGAGCCAGCAGCGATTCAAAATTTAAAGACTGTAGAAATGCAGTATGTAAACGCACAGAATTCTCCGGAACTTACATACAAAAAAAAAGAAAAAAAAGCAGATCACAAAGTCCGGAAACAAATCAGCCAAGAGGTAAAACCGATTAACATTTTAAAAAAAAGGAAGAAAAAAAAATTTGACAAAGAAGAAAAAAAAAAAAAACACAAATCATATTGAACTGTAAAGTGCAAGTATAAAAAAAAAGTCTTTCTACATATCATCTCAAGCCTTGAGACAGGGTCAATGGTCTTTAGTGGAAAAGTGCAAGTTGAAAACAGCACGAATAATTAAAAAAAAGAAGAATTTGATTCAAACAGTAACAGGATAAGTCGTCCTAAGGATCAGTCATGTGACTCAGCTTCTCCGTAAGAAAACGGCCACCTCCTCCAAGGGCACAGGGTAGTCCTGTAGGAACGTCCCGCCATCGAACACCTGAGCATTCTGGCTGTCCTGCCACTGGAAGCCCCCGTCAGGTAAATAGATATCCCTCTGCACTGCCCCCTTCTCCAGCACTGGTGCCACCAGGACCTGGAAACACCAACATCAGTTTCAGACGTCAGGGAGATTGTGCACTTAATTGGCAAAAGACATCGGGTTACATTCATACACTATATCTGATGCCAAGTAACTCAATCCTTTCCCATCAGAGCATCATTAAGTCACCTCGTCTCCGATGAGGAACTGGTCATCGATGGTGAAAGTCGTCGGGTCACTGGGACTGAGCCACCACATCGGCCGGTAGATGGGGTTCCCCGTCATCTGCCACTCCTCTGCATACTTTTCTATCAGTGGGACCACATCCCTCTGGTGCTTTGCTATGTAGGCCCGTGTTAGGTTCAGCACCTGTGGGCCACCAATGGAGAAAGGAGCATAGACATAATGAGGATTACAGTAATAACCTTTAGGCATATTATAATTCAGGTGCTCTGAGAGAAAACTAGACTTCTGCACCTCCTCATGGCTCTGTTTTCAGGCTATAAAAAATCTAGCCCGTGACGGGAGACTTTGGCCAATCACAGGTCATTTCAGAGAGAGTGTTCCTATTGGCTGTTCATTCAATGGAGGCAGCTGTCAATCACTCGCAAACTCTGATCAAACAGTCAAACTAGGCAGCGCTGATCAAATATGAATCAATATTCTGTTACTGTAATGCCTATTTCTCACATAAAATGTTTTCAGAAACATCTTGTAGTGTACTGTTTAGCTGTAAAATGAGAAAGTTTGCTCCGGCTGGTGGGCGGTGCTTGGTATTTCCTCAACTGATCTAAACACGGCTGCCGGGTCACAAACTTTCTCATTTTACAGCTAAACAGTACACTACAAGATGTTTCTGAAAACATTTGAGGCGAGAAATAGGCATTACAGTAACAGAATATTGATTCATACGGCAGACTCCAGAAATCTTGCAGATGCCATTAAGAGCACCGGGGGACACAGAGGCACATGATTTTTTTTTAGATTACCTGTCTCATGCACTACTGTCAGGATATAGTGACAGTTTTATAAAAATAACTTTTTTTAATCATATTTGCTCCAGTTCTACCCACTGCTGCTTTAAGTGTATTTTTGCATAATCATGCATTTTCATAATTAGGAGTGTTTCCATGTACCCACTGATAAAAGTATAAGCTCATGAAGAAGTCTATTTAAAGTCATTGTGGAGCTTTATTTTCATTCAGAACCACTTACTGAAAGGCTTTTATTAATATCCAGCCAAATGTATTTTAAAGAAATCTAGGACAACTGAGAAACTGAAACAAAAAAGACCTCCCCTTATAAATCATCTGCCTCATAGGACAAGAATAATATTGACAGTGAGCTCTGCTAAAGCCATTTGTGCCATCTCTGCACCCAGACACGCAGACAGAACTTAAGAGCGGCTCATTGTTGACTTAGTGGTTTAACACTGTCCCAAGTCTTTCTCCTGTCTCCGATCTATCCAAACTACTTTAGCATTCCTGGAAGGGTCACATCCTCTTCAGTGTCCCATGACAAAAACAAAAACTTGACCGCATCTATAAAAAATGTCTTTTTATGAGTTGGGATTGGGAACATTTGTAGGAATGAGCTTGAAGTCACAGCCCGGGTTCGAGTGGATCTTTCTCTAATTGAGAAGCCAGGCATGTGTGTGGGTTTGAGGTTTTATTGCTATTTGATTCCAGTGCGGTCGCTGCTGTGACCTGTCTATGACTGAAATATCACACATTCTGGAAATAAAGGTGCGCCACATTTAACGACATCCAGACTCTTATCATTTGTAACGCAGCAGTCCAGTCTCCTCTAAAATATCTTCTCGGTTTCACTTCATTCTAGTTTAACAGTTGAAGGCCACGCAAGAGACCAAAATGGAAAACATTGCTGCTGTCAGATGTCTAGCTGTCCAAAAGGCCTATTTTTATCTTTGTCACGCAACACAAGTCACAACCAATATATTCTGCTGCCTAAGTCCTCTCCTAGTGGAAACAAAAGCAGTTGATCACTCCCACTCTGTCACACTTGTCAATTACTCATGGAAATCTTAATTGCCACAATAAAGTATTTTTCCAAGACTTGTCCTCAAATTCATTATCATTCCTGCCGAAGTGGCTCTCGAGAGTGAGAGTGAGCCATAAATCTCGAGGAGGGATTTGTAATTCAGAACAGATGGACTCTTAACCACAGGTGATGTCGGGAGGGGGGCCAGGCAGTCGCTCCTATTGAGGGGAGAGTTGAAGGGCAACAGGGGAGGGGAGAAATAGCCCCTAACCCTTGAAAAGTGTCGATATCTGTCACCGGACTCTCTGAGATCGTAGGCTTTGTTTTCCCGCCGTGCGCGGTGAACTGCACATTCCTGATTTCCAGCGGAGAAGGCCAGGGTTTAGTCCTGCCTCTCCTGCTGCCAGGTCTGAGTTTTGATAGACCAGGTCTCAGCGTGCTCCTCTGCAAACACACCGGTGGGAACTTCTCAGCGCTGACCCTCAAAGCTGAGGAGAGGCTGCTGTGTCAATAAACTCTCCCTCTCTCTCTCCGCCTTTTTCATAAGCAATCTCTGCAAGAAGGAAGGATAATCTCCCACTCGCCTAATTGGCAGCATTCACACATCACTTCACTTGATCCCCTCCACTGTTAATCTTGTTATCAAGTCTGGAAAAAGAACGTGAACCCACTTTGTCGTCGCTATTGTAATCACATCTAATGTGGATGAGAGCAGATGTAATGACAGCTCCTCAGTCTGGAGTCTGCAGGCTGGGCCAAAGTGTGTTCAAGAGGAAAGAGTTGCTGGGTTAGTGTGTTAGTGTTTGGGCGGCTACATGAGGGACTGTTTTGTGGTGTGATTTTAGTTGTAGTTTTTCTTAAAATCAAATTCTAGTTGCATACCCGGTCCTCTCCGCAGACCCAGGGTGGTGTGTGGAAGCTGATAACAGGGAGAAAAGCCGTGATCTCTAGCCAACGGATGAACAACTCCTCATCTGTGACCAGGTCTCCAGACAGAGAGCCACCTGAAGGGAGAGAGAGAAAATTAAGAAACATTAGTTGAACAGTTAAGAACTTATATATAGTGTATTCTTTCTCTGGCTTTTGAAATTGGCAGATAAAAAAAATATCCAGGAGGAAAACGTGAGCTGGGTGATTGTAGGAAGTCTGGACAAACCACATGTAAAGATTGTTTCCACCGACGTGCACAGATATTTTAGTCTTTGTACTCAGGAAAGAGCATTACGACTGGTCATTAACGACTGGAATTCTGAGGTAGACAACCCATCAAAAGCGGCACTTGTCGCACGTACTTGGACTAACAACAAACAGGGACGGCAACCAGCTTGCACTGGTTATACGCAGGGCAATTTGGGCTGCAAAGGCCATAAAAGGAGGAAAAGGCGCTGTTTGGGTGAGATGCTGGATGGAGAAGCGTAGGCAGCGTGAAGCCTACAAAGAGAATTGGAGGTGAGTGAACTTAGCAAAATTTAGCTAAGTTCAGCTAAAGCTGTTTATTTAGGTTTGTCTCCCTCAGGTGACACACAAGTGATGTCATCGGTCGCTGATGTCAGTTCCTAATGAGAATGACTGGCAGCGACCGGATCTGAAGACTTCATTAGAGTCTTTAGCCTATACAGTAAATCACACTATATGATTTTATCTGCCGACTGTCAAAACCAGTGGACCCTTGCATTTTGTTTTGCGTATTACTTGATATTTGTTTGAAAATGTATACGCAGCATTCTGGATCTGGCTTCTATTAATCAGTGGAATTTTTTAAGCCCACATAGGCTGGGTTTCCGCGACACAAATCATTCATTCAATAATTGACTCACTTATAGAAGAAAATAGTGATTTAAGGAAATGAGAAAGTCGCAAGATCCTTGTACAATTCTCATACCTATAACAGGAATTAATATTACAGGAATAAACTTAATTTGTTTGGCAAAAACAAAAAGATCAGATGTGTCTTTGTCTGTTTTTTTTATTTTTTTTCATGAAATAGTGAAGTATTATGGTCTTTTTTGTTTTTGTGAAATATGAAATACTGTAATGTACTATTAGAGGTTAGAAAAGTGACCCATAGGCTGTGGTATTACCTACTGCATCAGGAATGAGGAAGTTGTATCCCAGCAGAGCGTGGTGCAGCAGGGAGGGAATGATGCCCTTCAGGCCGTTCGGGCTCCAGTCGGACTGCAAGGCGGTCATCCTCACAAACAGAGGCTTGTGGCTCGACCTGAAACACAAATAGTGGCATAATAATAATCAGCAGAAGGAGCAATCTCACAATGTTAAATATCCCTCTCTATAAACAGTTGGGTAAAATAATGCTGTTGCTGATCAGGCCGGTTGCATAAACGTAGTTTAAGACTAGTCTTGGCCTTAGACTGGTCTTAGACTGTCAGATTAGACTAGTCTAATTAAAACTGTCTGTTGCATAAATATTAACAGACTTAATTTGAGGTAGGAAAGTTAACGACCTCTCCGCTTTGCTAAGCCTGAGGTGAGAGCTTTGTTGCTACAATCTGTTAAGTCAGATACTATAACTATTTCAACTGTTAACCCATTACATTTATACTGTTTTACGTTTCTGTTATTTTCTCCCATACTTGGTGTGGGGTTACTGTTGTATCCTGCCATTTTTTCTCCTCTGTGAAGTCTTTTATTTCACCCGTAATGCATTGCACGACAGGCTATCTAAGTCTGTATTACATTAGTCCAATGTATTAGTCACACATAGTGAAGCTTTATGCAACAGGTGAATTGAAGTGTCTATAGCAAGTCTAAATTAAATTTATATTTAAGACAAAGACTATTTATTATTTTTTGCAACCGGCCCAAACAAGATAAGATGCTTGTGAGCGTTACCGTGTCCCTGCTGTCACGATGGTGGAGTCTCCTATCCTCGTGGCCAGGTCAGCCAGCAGGCTGATGTAGTTGTCTCCACCGTGTGCCTGCGGCGGTCGCAGGGCTTGCTCCTCAAACAGATTCCCCTCGCCCCCCTCCAGCATGACGTACTCCATCCCCAGATGGGCCTGCAGGGACCCCACCCTGTCCAGGAACCAGCTCACCGCTCCTGGATTGGTGATGTTCAGCTTTACGCAGAACTTTCCTCGCCACTGACTCATCACAGGGATCTCAAGGACAGAAGTAGAGTTCATTTTACACAAACAATGATTAGTAATTAATTATTAACCACAGTGCCTATGATGTTGCAATGATAGGTTTTCTGGATTAGGCCATGTTCACACTGCTCTGCTTTTTATCAAGCTAGTGAATGGAGACCGGCCGAAAGGCAGATGGAAACTTTGGAAAAACTTCTTTCTGGTTTCTTTTTTATAAAGAGTGTCCTCATAAGTTGAGGAAAGTTCAATGTTTTAGACAGGGAATATGTTTTCTGTGAACGGACCAATCACAATGTAGAGGAAGTTCTTTACTTTGTATGAAGGCAACTATTCACCACAACAACTACCAGTTAACATGCAGAGGACTGTCCTAACACAGCTAAATGATGAGCTCCTCTCGGGTCTCACCAGCTGTCCCTGAGGGGCTGAGGGGAGGCTGAGCCAGTAGGCCTCGGTGCCGTCCATTAGGGAGGTGTGGAACTGCGTGGTGTCCACGCCCAGGAAAGGGGACAGGGTGATGGAAATGTTAAGAAGCTTGACAAGTGGGAGGTCCCTGGTCAGTCTCTTGGACATCCCCCTTTTCCTGCTGTTGAGGTAGTCGTGGTCCTGCAGAGAGACGGAAAGATACACTCTGCATTAAGAATCCTGAAACGTCAACACTTCGCATGAGAGAGGCAGCCTAACACCTGCATCATTTAACAGAAATTATAATACAATATAAAGCACTAATGGAACACTTGAAGTGTTCATAAAGTGGTATGACGAATAGCTTTATATCACAGTAGCTTTATCTTTGACACATTGATCTCTCCATGTGGACACATTGCATGTGGACACATTGCTTTGTAAACTAGTAGCTGTGTCAGAACCCTTTAACGTGTATTATAATCCTCTGGAATGTGCATGGTAAAGTCAAACAGAGATTTCAGGTTACATAACTGTGGAACAAAACCTTTTAAGAATACAAAGATTGACCCCAGGAGGTGAACCAGCTGTGGGAACTGAGAAAGGGTAGATTAGCACGTGTTACGTAAATTCTTAGAAGTGTTTTGTTCTGATCTTTCAATTTGTTCTGCTGAATTTGACTTCCACATAATTGTCAACATACTTTGACACAAAGGAGACCAAAACATAGGCTAGCATCTGGTCTTTTTTTTTTTTTTTTTTTAAGTACGCTTGCAAAAAGCTGCATTATTTAGTGTCTCGTGATTAAGTTTAGAAACGTGGCAAACGTATTAATAACCCAAATTTTCCAATGCCTGCAATTCCAAACTAATACGGAGAGTGGAAAAAGAAAGGTCGCGGTGTGACTGATAATTTATGAACACTTGTAAAACTAGAGTGAAAGAGAGGATCATTGTTGCCGGTCACACTTGTGTAGAGCCTTACACTTCATGGACAACCACAAGTTTCCATGCAGCACGGTACACGCGACTGATTCTTTATGGTATTTATGGAGGGAAGCTGGGCGACAACAAAACTGGTGTTTAATATCTTTGATGTACTTCACATTGTGGGTAAAGGAAACTCTTGTTCACCAAATTACTTTCATCAACTGACGTGTTATTCCAGACGTTTTCTTTTTAATCCCTTCACACCTTCTGAACTGGTAATCCGTACTGTAAGCATTGTGTATGTATATAATAAACTCTCTGCCTCTCCTCGTCCAGGTCAGATCGCAGCATCGAGCTGGTGTCAGGATCACCTCCTCAAGTTAGTCTTGGCTGACATCCCTCCTAATCTCAACACACCCAATTCTTCGCCGTCCCACAGTGACCACACTCAGAGCAACCTGAGATCAGTCAGGAACGTCTCTGTTTGTCTTCTCTCGGCTATATTTGTTTTGTAATGGAATATCACCGGGTATTGACTTAGATCCACTTGACAGTGGTCCTAGTGGTTTTGTTGTCAGGCAGTTCCCAACAACTTCAATGTAACTGGATAAATGTGAACCAGTGATAAACATCACCTGCCCTTTTTTACCAGATATGGTAAGTTTATAATACCTGAAACATATTAGGTGAGCATGATATATGTAGCTTTAAAACATAATTCAAAAAGAGGCCTGCAGGTACTGTGATCTGCGCTCACGGAAACACATTTTTCAAACCTTTTTTTTCCTTCGTTGTGACATTTCTGTGAACCTGTCCTCCCTCCTTCGCCTCCTCCCGCGCGTCTCAGCGCTCTGGAGATCCACTTAAGAAAACTCTTTCATCTCTATCCTTGACCAGTTTTGAGCCTCTGACCGATGAACCCGTGCCAGCCTCACAGCCCAGATGGTTGAGGAGGAGGATCACAGGAGTCTACGGCTACACGGCGCGAGAATCGGCTGAATGAACGGAGGATGAATAAAAGAATACTGGTACCAAAAGAGATACGGATAGTCGTAGGCTACTGCGCTGTAAAGTGAATGTTCCTGTATAGACTGTGAGGTTCCCAATGTGTAACAGAAAGTTAAATATTGCAGATACAAACATTTTCGGGGGAAACAGCTTCTCTGTAGTACAAATACTGTGTACATTTTAAATGAGCAGAGCCAAACAAACAAAGTGCCAGATATTTAACAAAACTGAATACAGAAGAATAATATTTGGTCTCAAAATATAGTGTGAAAGGCCCCGTGAAATGGTACTTTATTTCCTGTTGAAACATGGTATTGAAATAGGGCATAACCTAAAGAGAACCAAAACATTTTCTTTTAGGGAAAGACTTTTTTGTATTTGTTAAAAAAAATAAAAAATTCATTCAGATTTTTGCCTTTTGATTCTGTAGAGACCGTCAAAGGTGCTAAATGCGAGATTGGGACCATTTGTATTGCCTCTGCACGGCTCTCAACATGGCGACGGCTGAGCCGGCAGCTCGCAGCTAACAGTGCTAACAGTGCTAACAGTGTTAACGTTGGAAACGACGTCAAAAGTGCTGACAGAGCTACATAGTCACAACCTTAGAGCTAAATTAATGTTTTTTACGTAGTAGGATGAACATTATAGAGTGCTCCAGGGATGACGTATTGTAGAAGGCCAACCAGGAAGTTAGCATCGCCCTGGGTTTCCTTGACAAAAAGCCGATGGGATTTTTCCATTGGCTTTTTGGATTATTGCAGAAAATAAGTTCTATGGCAAACACACGTTTATGATACTTAGACATTTTGCTTAGCAAGATAATCTTTACAAATGGCAGAAGTAAAAAGCTAACGTTAGGCTATAAACAAACTACACCACGGTCACATGAACACATGAGTTGCCGTGATGACGTTTAGTAGTCTCATTTAGCCCCTTGTTAGCAACCACTTTTTTTTAAGACACATAAAGGCTTTAAAATTCACAAGTGGGATATTTACTGACGTATTTTATATCGTAGAACAAAACGTTAAAATTTCTTCAGCTTGTGTTAACAACAGACCTCATTTCAGGCATCTAACTAAAAACCCATTGACTTCTAGACGAGGGAACTGGAAGTGCTAAAATGCTAACTCATTTCTGGGTTTTAGGACACATTTCTGCAGCACTCTACTAGCTACATGACTGCCATCTTTCTCTGCCTTTAAAAGGTTCCCCAGTCTGCTAAAGATTTTGAGGTTGGTGGTATAGAGACGGTGCGGTGCGGTGCAGTAGGCGGTGAGGAGCACGTACCATATCGGAGAGGAGGGTGGTGGAATGTTCATTGAGGCTGATGACTCCCTGGCCCAGCTGGTGTCTCCTCAGACGATTAGAGAAGGTCCTCAGCTCCCTCTCCACCTTCGGCCCTGAATCCACGTTGGTGAGCAGCTTCCAGAACGGCAGCCTGTAGCACACACACACACACACATACACACACACACACACACACACACACACACACAAAGGGATCATACAGGACCTGGATGGGTTTCAGTTTATGACTCCCTAAACACCCACAAAGTTTCAGTCTGAGAAACAGGATCCCCCCTCTGACAAGGAAATCCCCACTAATCTAAATATGAACCAAACTAACCACAGCGTGTTCAAGTTGGGCAGCTCCCTGCTGTGTTGGGACAGTTGTCGCACTGCTTCCTGGTGGGCAGCTTTCACGTCGGGGGCCACACACACGGTGTACTGCAGAGGGAGACGCTCCATGCTGGGCAGCGACTGCAGGCAGAACTGCTGTCTGCTGTCCATCCCCAGCTGCAGGGGGATATCAGGAGATACGAGCACCGCCACACCTGCACGATGGGGAGCAGAACGGGAGATGTTAGTTCGTTACATCATGCTCGTCAGAAATTCACAGTATAATGTCTCACTTCAAACAGATATAACGTGGGCCTTGAGGGAAAGCAATCAAAAGCAGTGTAAGTACGAGACGGTTCGTTTGCAGATTCCTCTTATATGACATAGTGATACTGAGACTGGGATGAGTGTGACGGATGGAGTGTTGTGGGAGGTAGAGTGTGGGCTGTGTCAGCTGATATCGCTCCACTCAGATGTGAGAAAAACACTCCCTAGAATGAGATATAGCAGTATGCGGTTAGATGAGTTTACACCGGGACTGCTGTCAACTTCCAAGTAGGTAGGTTACACTGTTACACACCGACAAGAGGAGTCTGGGATACATATCCAAAGTCACATTGAAGATGACGCCATTTTATTTCTTCGGGATCTCTTATTCAATCTCGATGACAAAACGAGCACAGAGGAAGAGCTAAGAAGAAGAACACCTGCGATTAAAACTTTCTGTTACCCTCTCGTTTTCTCTCCTACTGTATGTAAGCGCAGCTTTTCGGAGGCCGTGTGAAATGATAAGATAATTGTGTCCGCAGATGTAGCTGCCCTGCGAGGAATGCCACGTCCCTCTCAAGTTACCCATACCCCCCCTACCTCACCACTTCTCACCCGTCCTGACTCCCACCTTCTCCCTCCCAGCTTTAACTACCTTCCTCTGGGTCTGTCACATCTCAGCTCAGCAGAACCCAGCCAGTATTGGACGCCTCCAACGCAGACTCTGACCCCGAGTCCACCCTCGCTACAGTTTTTTACACAATCTGCCCAAAGTAGCCAAACTGGGATTTAGGATTTGGGATTTGGGGAGCTAATCAATGAACAGATTTAGGGCGCAAGACGTGTTTTTCAAAGCGGGCAGACAGTCTGAGAACTGGGCCTCGGCTCACCTCAGAAAGCCTCTCTAGTTTCAATGGGCTTACTGTTCTCAGGCAGGCGAGGACCAGGAGCAGGCAGGATACTCACGTACCGGTTCATAATCAGATTAATAGTTACGGAGATCAGCTCTCAAGTGCTGCATAAAGCCCAGTGAAGAGCCTTCGACCGCAGGGTGATTCTCACGTGTTTGCAATGGATAATGTCAAAGAGATACTGGTAACTCCTCAGCTGCCCCTCACAAGGTATTAGGTCACCTCTCAACTGCTTGTTATAGATTCATAATGGCAGATAAATGTTAATTTTCTTTTGCCAGAAACGCTTATATACAGTACATTTAAAACCACGAGGGATAAAATGGCTAAAATGAATTTTTAATCAAGAAAAGGTGCCATGAAACTGCGCATGTCAATAATGTACACATACAGTGGAGTAGAAAATGAGGCTGCGGTGAAAATGTTATAGCTTTATGGAAGGATGGAAGTGGAATGCAGGCAGTGGAAATAGAGGCGACCAGAGTACACCAGACACCGAGCAGCCTCGCAGAATGATGTGCAGATACAGCACGCTGCAACACAGTGTGTTTTACCAAAGTGCACACGGGGTGGAAAGTGGAGTTTGCAAGCACGACTTCTTGAGTCATATTTAATTTTTATGGGAAATGACACTGCAGGGGCCTCAAGGAAACAGGACAATCTGGTCCAAAACAGTCGTACCTTTCATTCCATCTTTGACTAAACATGCCGATTTGAATGTTAAATACACTAAATCCTGACTCGTGTGTTTATACGGGTCTACTCAAAGCACTTTGCATGAACCGGTGTGCATTTTCAGAATGAAATGAACTTCTAACCTCTTGTTATATAAGTTCAGCGCTCCGTACGACGCAGACGCATATCTTTGGACTGAACGGTCTAGATGCGTGCGTGTACCAGACGAGAGCAGGAATCAATAAGCGTTATTTAAAGAAAGTGAGGCAGGTTTGAGGCCTTGAGTTACAGCCAAGGTGGGGTGCACAGGAGTTAAAGGGGAAGCGAGGGAGAGGGGGAGACCCTATTTTTAGAACGATTCCTTAAACACTCCAAGCTTCCCCCGAAATATTTTCCACTAGCTCTCAAAAGCAAAATTATACGCCTGACTGACCGCATCACCTTCAAAGCAGCAGATAGGCAGCAAAGGTAAAAAATGAATGAAGATTATTGGGCAGATTTGAATGATTTGACACACACATGCCTTAATTTTTTACAGCTGTTGAGCGAACACACAAATCAAGCAACCTTGGATCGCCTCTTCACACACATACGAGCATTCTCACACACATTTACACACTTTCTTTAATGGGAAACTGTAGACATCCAAGAAAAACAGAGCGGGACTTATAGGACCATAAAGGTTCTGCACTTCCTCCTGCTCGGTGTGAGCTGAGCGCGTGGAGGTGGTGGCGGAGGTGACCCCGTGCACCTTCTGATGGGTCAGGAAGGTTTTAATGTGGCGTCTATAGGCCCTCGGAGAGCGGCTGGTCTGGGTGGAAAACGCTGCTGCTGCGGACCAGATGGGCTCCACTCTTTTACCTGTCATATTTATACTGTTATTTATGACACCTGTGCACACTTACAGACCTGACCGGGGTTATAAAAGGTGCATTCAAATGCTAACTGTGTGTGTGCGTGCAAGTGTGTGTGTGTCTGTGTGTGTGTGTTCAGGCATGCATTTCCTTAACAATGGAAACTTAGTTTCTGTGCCCAACCTCAAGAAATTGATGGCCACAAAACTGGGATCTTGCCATGGTAGTAAATTTCCAATTCCACTTATTGAAAAAATAATGAAACACTAAAGAGGACTTTCTCTGCTCCACTCCTATCATCAATCAGCTTTATTGTTTCGAGTGTGAGACGCCGTGTTCTGCACAAATATCACAAGCAGAAATGTAAAAATAGATCCGACAAGGAGATCCCACATTGAAATACTTCGATGTAATATATTTCCTTTTCATTTACTTCAGTCTCAGCTGGTGAAGTTAGCATAATGTTTTTGGACAGCTTCATCACTATATTTTGTTTTATTTCGTATAAAGAAATGCTCGCTGAAACAAGGATTTATTTTTCAGATAATTTGTAAAAGGTATCAGTATTTAAGAAAGCAAAAAGAGCTGATCACGTCTTGTGTTTATTACATCGGTGGACGGATGCTGTTGTCTCAACTTTCCATTTAAAAAAGTCCCTCTCTTGCTTATTGTCCTCGGTGGAAAGTATTAGGTAGGAGATCGACTGTGGAAAATCTTGTGGGATGACTTTCATATATACAGTAGGCATCTCATACAGGAGATGACAGCCTGCTTTTAACAAAGCTTCAGTTGGCTAAGTGAGTCATTGTTAAAGTGTTTCACCTATTGCTTGTCCGTGAGAGTCGAGGTTTCAGGGCAGCTGCCCAGGGACCTCCTGGTGACCTGTTGAGTAACACGGGGGGAGGGGCTTGTTTTCCTTCTACAGGCAAGCTGAATTTATTTATTTATTTATTCATTTACTTATTTATTTATTTATTCATTTATTTATTTTTTATTTTTTAATTTCTTTTTTCTTTCTTTCTTTCTTTCTTTCTTTCTTTCTTTCTTTCTTTCTTTCTTTCGTTATTCATGCTGGGGAAATACTCAACCAGGAGCTCTTCAGAAAAATAATAATGAAAAATAAAACACTCTAGAAGACAACAAGCTTTCACTCCACCTTTGTGAAAACAAGTAACGGCCAAAATGTATGCATTTTAAAACATCTTTTCTGTGGGTGTTTCGCACTCAGATTGCTGAGTAACAATCATTTTGTCTGTGGTTCCGTTGCTTCTTTCGCTATTGCTCATTGCTCTCTCTCATCCATGTCATTATAAGGTTCTGAGGAATCAAATAAACCTGATTAAATATCATTATCTGAAAGAAAAAAATCAAGATCCATGATGGTTAAATAAGTTTTATCCCTATCGGTGTGTTGTGCTTGGTCGGTTCCCTCCGAGAGACCGAACAACAAACGAGCAAGAGCAGTAAAGTATCATTTCTTTGTGTCCCGCATGGAAAGATTGAGTCAGAGATAGAAATAAAGAGAAAAGGGGTGGGAGGTGGTGAGGCGAAGGGGAGGAAAAAAAAAGATGCTAAAATGAACGATGGAGAGACCAGAGACATAAAGAGAGAGAGAGAGAGAAAGAGGTGGTCTACAATCTTAAGGAGAAGCTGTCATGTGTTATAAGTCTGGCAGAAAGTATGTTTGATTCTAATCTCTGATGCTCACTTCATAAAGGCCAGCATGGAAAAAAGCAGATATGGAGACAGTAGATAAATTACTTTTTATTGGATCCAGAGCTAAGTGATGTCAAAGTTAGAGCTATCACACTTATTACAACAACCGGCTGTGAAAACAAAACGGATCTCTCCAAGCCCTTATTTGTAATGATGAGTTTTAATGAGAGCTAAGTTATCTGTCTGATGTAAACATACAGTATCTGAAAGAGGCCCTTTGTGTATGAATGAGTCTCATATTAAAAGAAAAAGAGCATTTTTCCACTCTAATATTTTTTTTTACCATCAAATATAAAAATATATTGACAGTTGTGTGTGCTAATATCCCAAATAGGATGATACAGAATAGAATATGAGCATTCAAATTAATACAGTCACATATCTGTGTGTTTGTGGATAAATTACATGCATAGAAATACATTATATGTTTTTCTTATTTCTTATTTGGTTATTTTGTCTGCAAATGTCAATTTCAAATAAACATTTTTATTATTTAATTATTTCTAATCCCTGCACTGAAAAAAAAAATCTATCCATAGCTATATAAAATAAAATAGTTAAAATGGAGCCAGAACTTAATCTTAAATTGACACTTTAAATATGTCATTTTTATTTATTAAGCAAATTTAAATTGATGAGTTAAAAATAGAAAAAAAGGAATAAATTATTGAGAAAATGTCAATCCATATGTAAATTGAATTAACTAAATATCTTTATTTGATGGACAAATTTATTTTAAATATTGACCCTCAATGTTACCGTAGAGCCGTAATGAAGGCACCTATCTGAATTAACTAAATGAACTGTTTGTGCATCTACAGTTGGTTTAATGTTTCCAAAGTATATATACCTACTGTATATGTACACTATTTTACATTTGCTCACTGAAACCCGTGTAAATTGTATCCTTAAGACCTCCTGTAGAGTAAATGTAAGGAGTAAGCCCCTGAAGCTTTGGGACAACGTATGTTTTTAATGCAGGATGTAGCTTCAGTGATATCTAATCTGTTCTTAGTAGCCCAGTTGTTTTTGTATGGATAAAGACAGGTGGGGCTATGACAAGTTCCTCCAGTTGGCAAACCTCTCAAATGTCACTCTACTGCACAGCTGCATGTATCTTCTCTCCTGTCTCTGCACTATACTTTTCTACCTCTTCTTTACTTTTCTACTCGTTGCACTCTCTGCTTGATTCTGTTTAATATCAACGATTACAGTTAACAGTGCGCAGTCATTCTGTCGCTCTATGTTTCAGTTTGTCCGTCTTGCTCTTTAACCGTCCCCAGGAGTCCTCTCAGCTTAGTCACGTCAGTCACAGCTCCATATTGCCCACCACATTCATAATGTGCTCCTATGACTAACTAGAGCCAGTGGAGACAGGTCCCATACATACACACACACAGCTGTGAAGCCTAATATTACACCAACACTGCAGTATGTTTGTTTTCCAGAGAGCAGATTCGTGAAAAAAGGCCGCTTCATCATAGCTCTGATGCAGATTTGTCAGTCCGTAAATTATGAATAAAATTCATCGAAATGATCAAGACATGTGGCGACTCTTTTACTTTTTTATTACCGCTGGAGTGCTGCCTTTCACAAATCTGTTTTGAGCAAAACAAACATACCACAGTTCTTTTTTCACCCCGAAGCAGCCGCAACTAATTTAGAAATGGGGTCGAAATCATAATCCGAAATGAAAATGGGGTGTGTTAGTATCAAATGTGGTCAATCAATCTCCTCTCATCTGGTAAAAAGTTGGTGTTTTGAAGCAGTTTTTCCTGAGAGGATATATTATGGACTGAAAAGTGCAGAGTATCACATACAAATAAAGATATATTTATAAGTTGAATTCCCTTTTGTGTTTCCTGTACAATTTTACTTGGAAACACAACAATTAACACAAAATATGGTTATAAATTACATTCAGTCTATATAAAAAAAAAGATTAGTTTTGTGTGTTGTTTTTATTTTACGTGCTGTAAGTGATTTTTAGTTCTGCGTTCAATTAGATTTGGTCGGTTTACATGCAAAAATAATAATGTTGTGCTGCCAAAACTAGGAACAAATCAATAATCTGATTAAGCCTTCACACGGTTGCATAAACCCACAGTTTCCCACAATGATCCTGTTTATTATCCACACACAACGGTGGATTGTTTTTCTCCATAAAAGCTGCTTATAATTGTTTCCTGTCCCGCAACAATAACACAGTTATTATGACTCCACCGCATCATGCTGTTCGTCGCAGCTGCAGTCAAATTCAGATTTAATTTATATAGCACATTTCATATCACAGGTGTAGACTCAATGTGCTTCAAGTCATCTATTGCAGTTTAAAATGAGATGTTTCAGGTACTACTTTTGTCAGAGCTGTTGGAAAGAGGAGGATGGCAAATGCAGCTGTTGCAGCCTGGTACTTATGATGTTTTTAGGATGAAAGTAAGGAGGAATAAATGTGGTCCAACCAGTCTGATGTGCTCAGATGCGTGTGGTTATTTTGCAAGAGCTGCTTAAACAGGATTTCATCAATGGTTTATCCAAGGTAACCAGTGGATCTGATGTGCGGAATTACAATGCACATTACACAAAAAAGAGACTGGAAAAATTGAATGTGTCTATCCCTGAAATGAGGGGATCAACCAAACCTTATACATGATGCAAACTGATGTCATTACTGCCACTACTGAATTGCGTATTCTTGTTCTACAAAATGAAACATCCAGTATATCAAAACTATTTGTCTGAGTATGAATGGTGCACAAGCAGCAGTTTTGGTGTCAGTCTTAATGTAACACCAAAGTAGAAGTGCGTCATTGGATTGCACAGCACTCTTATCGTACCTATCCTCCCACTAGGGCTCATGTTGAATCACCAAAATACAAAGTTGCTGTTACTGCAGTTCAAGAAAAAAACACTTTTCTACCTGCAACACAGGACCCTACAAGTCTGGTGGTTAAACCCTTTGTTAGTGGTGATGAAATATATTTTTGACACATAAAACAAACCTGTAGCACAAAGGCCTACATTTAAGTTTTAACTTGTGAGCTGCCTGAGGGAAGAAGGACAGTCCGACTTCATTAAAGAGGACCTATTATGCTTATTTTCAGGTGCATTTTGGGTTTCTACTAGAACATGTTTACATGCTTTAATGTTGAAATTAGCTTTATTTTTCTCAAACTGGCTATGATGCAGCACCTCTTTTCACCCTCTGTCTGAAACGCTCTGTTTGACCTCCAGTCTGCTCTGATTGGTCAACTGGACCACTGTTGTGATTGGTTAATCGAACCAAACTCTTCGGATTCCGCTCCAGCTCCGCTTTAACTAGCTTTGTTTGAGGGCATGCCAAACTAGCCGCTAGGCAGGTATTGAGCAAATGTGTTACACGGTGACATCACAAAGTTACGGAAGAAAAGGCGGGACTTCAAGCAAGGTGTTTCAGGCAGTTCAGGAGCAGTGTAACTCCCTTTAGTGTGGACTTTGGGCTTTGTAACTCTGCAGACATTTACATGCACAAAAAACTATATAACACACTGAGGGAACAGGGAAAAGGCCCACAGCATAATAGGTCCTCTTTAAAATGATTAATCAATAATAATTTACACTCATTCTAGGAATAGGAAAGCAGCCAAGTACAAATTGCAATACGTCTGCAGTTGTGAAAAATGATTCTCTCTGACGCACGCTTTGTAAATCTAAGAGCCAAACCAAAACATCCTTGAACTTTAAAGCAAAGATATCGTGTTAAATATACCTTTAATGCTCCGATAGGCATCGCTGTCATTGCTGAGCATCAGTTTGCTATGTTTGGGGGGCTAAGTACAGTGTGTGTCTGTGAGCAGTTACTTGGCAACGTTCAAACAGTTGTTCTCATCGGGATCTCATCTCATCTGTGTTTTTTTTTTCTTCTCTGTGTGAAGCTAAACGGAGAAACAAAGGGTTACTGGGTCCTGGTAATGACTGCCGTCCTCTCACAAGGTGGAAAAGGGATTTAAGTCATGTGACTCTCTTGTTAAGCCCGCCATCGTGTTACATAACATCCCAAAATGTGTATGGCTGTATGTGCGCGTGTAGAAGACACAAATCACCGGCACTCACAGATAAAGAGTCTTTTTTAGTTTATTTTGGGCAAACCAACAAACGCCTTTAAGCCGTCATCAGCGTGATGTGCGCGTGTGCATTTATTTCTGTCGGTATGTGAATGAATGTCTGTGTGTGTGTGTGTGTGTGTGTGTGAGACTGCTGCAAAACAATCAGCAAAGTCATAACAGATGATTGTTTATGTCACCTCATTGGCTGATGTCACACCCTTTTGCCCTGATCTAGTCGCTGGTTGGCACTTTAACTTTGTAGCTACTCACTGCACACACACACACACACACACACACACACACCCGTGCACAGGGTTCCTTAACACACTGACATGTTGCAACGTGCATGTATGTAAAATGGGATTTATGTGAAATATATCAAGAATAAAGAAGTTCAGCAAAGCAAACTCCACACAAACACAACTTGAGAGCAAAGCCCCTCGAGGTTACAGTAACGTTATACCCGCTACCAAACAAACACACATGTACACACACACACGCACACACACACACACACACGCGCGCACACAAACACCATGCGCTCCTCATCAGTCACATTAACCATTCACATCCGCCAGTGGTCCCTGTCTCCCCCTCTTTGCCCCCCAGGATAAAATCTAACACCCCCAAAATAACCTGGTGAGTTATAAGAGTCAGCAGGGCCCTCATCCAACCTGCCCTTTAAATAGAAACAAAAGGCAATTACCCCGGTGTCCCTAAGAGTTAATTTAAGATGCTAAAGGTGGTTTGCTTCCCTTTGTAGTCTAATCTCTAAGTTAATAAACCGAGATGCCGCAGACAGTATCGTGTTACAATCTATATTAGCGTCCTATCCAGTCAGCAGTGTGTGTGTGTGGGTGTGTGTTTTTTTGGGGGGATGCTGATTCTGGACTATTTTTCTCAGCTCAAACACAAATAAACATGTGCATGAGAAAGGGGGGGGGGGGCGAAGAAAACACAACAACATCCACAGGGCTTCCCTCGCGCCCTGGGATTCACGCCACACACATCGTATACCCGCGCGGATGCGGGGTCAGATTTCCAAAGCCCTTGTGCTAACCCTGCACCAATGGCAAGTGTTTTAAAGCAGCTGACAATGTGTCAGTTGAAAGATTTGAAAAGGTCTTTCTTATTGTGACAGACCGAGGTGTGAAGGGAGAACTACGACTCCACTTTTGCTAATGAGATGGTCTACACACTAAATGAGTCGTTCCACAACAGTGACCTCTCACCTGACGAGCCCAGGAAGTAGCGCTCAAGGGGAGAGCCGAAGCCGGAGGGATTGTCCTTAAGGTCGCTCACAGTAAAGGGCTGCGTGGTGGTGTTCTGATCGTTGATCGGCCACGTCTGACCCCGGACGCTGGCGCCGCCATACCAGGACACGTTGGTCATGGAGAAGCAGTCCTGAAAGGAGGCACATGTGCACAAAAACAAAAAAAAAGTGAGAAAGAGAGAGAAAGACACAAGGAAAGGAAAGGTTTACATTCATGAAGACAGCTACTACCTTCAAACCTTCTGCTGTCAAGCTGCTGAACACAGACCATACCCATTTTAAATGAACTTCAAGATATGTGTTCTCATATATTGTTTCTTATTCATGCCTTCTTCATGCCTTTAATATGTTTCCTTTGACTTAACTAATTATTGGTTGTCTGTTGTATGTATGGATGTATGGACTGGGAATGCTACAAATGAATTGCCCTCTTGGGGATAAATAAAGTTGTCTGAACTGAACTGAACTGAACTACGCATATGAAATGATGCTGACTAGAAAAAGGAAATATATAAAAAAATAGAGTGGGAGGAGAGAGTTAAAAGAGATAATAGAAGAAAATGCAAGTTTGATTTGTTTATAAGATAAATGCTTTACGCAGACTTAGTAAATGATGAATGTAAATAGCATTTATGAGTGGGTATAAGGTGAATTTGCCTGTAATAGTTTCCAGTACTATATGCTTGATGTCTTAAGAGTGTATGGGTAAATCTCTCCTTTGACAGTCGGTGCAAGTTACTGTTACTTTCTGCAGGCCACAGGGCGGTATGTGATGGCTGGCACATGAGACCGTCTCAGAAAGCATCGCACGCAGGAGGGATTGAATGACGGGAGTGTTTTCTAAGAGAAAGCTCGTCCTTCCTCAAAGCGTCTTTACGCGTCTGGGGGGGGGACAAGTGCACATTCATTTCACGTCAGCAAATCTGGGCTCTGCTGCTAAGGAGTTTCAAAACAGGTGCCAAGAGGCGCCGGGCAGGCAGGATTTTGGAAAAATAGAAAAATAAAGGCGACTTTGGAGAGTTTGGAAATATTTTTTCTGTGAGCAGTCGCGCCACATGACATGAGGGAGTTATGGAGAGGAATGTTCCAGTGGGGACAGATTAACCTCCACAAACATCCCGATAGTTATACATGCCTTTGATAATTAAGCTGGGGGGGAAAGTACAGTAAGTACTGTGCGTGTCAAAAAGCATAACAACTGTGACGAAGCAGATTTAACACAAATGGAGTCAGCTCGGTGTAGTTAAATCGAGGGTTTGTTACTCATTTTTTTTAAGTTTTGGTCTGTAACAACATGTCAGCTCAAATGAGTCACTCAAACGTCATGATTGTGTTTTTGTTTTAAATAATTCAATAGGATGTCATAGTTTCAGAAATTGAATTTCAACAAATGAAAACAACAAAATTAAATTAAAATGACATCAAAAATAAACATAAATTGTTTTTTCGGAATCATATGAGCCAAGTTATTCAATGGGATTATATACCATATAGTCTACTGCTGCAAACATGTCTGTTTTTAATTCAACTTTTTTAATGCAACATTTAAATGCAATGTTACGCAAATAATCAACAACAACAAAAAATCGTGTAACTGATTTATATAATTTATGTTTTCAGATTTTAGTGAAGGTTGCATTAATGAACATGGTTCTTCTTCAGTGTTTTACCAACATCACAACAACCATGCGCAACCAACATGTCAGTCAACACTGAGTAAACTGCAAAATTGAGGCATGAAAGTTCTAAGTGCAAAGCTACTGTTTGCACATCACAGACTTAGTAAATGATGAATAGCATGGACTCTAACCACTGGCGCACTTTACACTTACTTTACACTATACATCCTATATACCACTTTATAGACTGCACATATTACATTTATTTATTGCACATATTACATTTATTTATTGATGGACTGTACACACTATGTTCACCCATTCACTCTGTATCTTTTATATCTCTATTATTGTTTTTATAATTTTTGTATACCTCTACCTCTCCTGTGTTTCACTCTGTTTTGCTGATGTTTGCTGCTTTGACACCTGAATTTCCCTCCGGGGATTAATAAAGGTTCATCTTATCTTATCTTATCTTATCTTATCTTACACTGTGCGTAAAATGGCACATTTGGATCAGACTGACTATGTGTTTAAGTGCAGACTGACTGAGAGAAGAAGAGATTTGTTTTATCTGAATCATATGAGTCAAGTTATTCAATGAATCATATACCATATAGTCTGCTGCTGCAAACATCTCTGTTTTTAATTCAACTTTTCAATGCAACATTTAAATGCAATATAATGCAAATAATCAACAACTGTCAATCTGATTTATATAAAGAAAATAAAATGTTTTCAGATTTTAGTGAAGGTTGCATTAGTGAACATGGTCCTTCTTCAGTGTTTTACCAACATCCCAACAACCATGCACAACCAACATGTCACTTAACACTGAGCAAACTGCAAATTGAGGCATGTGCAAGTTCCAAGTGCAAAACTGCTGTTTGCACATCACAATGTGCGTAAAATGGCATTTGGATCAGACTCACTGTGTTTTAGTGCACACTGACTGAGAGAAGAAGGTTATTCAATGGGATTATCATACCATATAGTCTGCTGCTGCAAACATGTCTGTTTTCAATTCAACTTTTTAATGCAACATTTAAATGCAATGCAATGCAAATAATAAAACTGATTTATATAAAGAAAATACAATTCTTTAGTGATTTAGTGATTTAGTAAGTGTTTTACCAACATCATCATCAACAACCATGCACAACCAACATGTCAGTTAACACTGAGTAAACTGCAAATTGAGCCATGAAAGTTCCAGGTGCAAAACTTCACATTGTGCGTAAAATGGCACATTTGGATCAGGCTTGACTATGTGTTTAAGTGCACACTGACTGAGAGAAGAAGCCAATACCTTCAGCTCCACATGACAGTTAACACTGCAAATTGAGGCATGTGCAAGTTCCAAGTGCAAAAACTGCTGTTTGCACATCACATTGTGCGTAAAATGGCATTTGGATCAGACTTGACTATGTGTTTAGTGCACACTGACTGAGAGAAGAAGCCCATACCATTGCAGTATTTGTTTTATCTGAATCATATGAGCCAAGTTATTCAATGGATTATATACCATATAGTCTGCTGCTGCAAACATGTCTGTTTTTAATTCATCTTTTTAATTGCAAACAAGTGCATCACATTGTGCGTAAAAATGGCACGTTTTGGATCAGACTTGACTATGTGTTTTAGTGCACACTGACTGAGAGAAAGAAGCCCTACTGTACCTTCAGCTCCACATGACAGTGCACCGGTGCCCAGGTCATACTGTAGCACTCCGTCTGCGTCTCCTCGTCCACCTCCAGAGAGATCTTCACCTCGGCCACGGAGTCCCAGGTGTAGCAGAACTCCGTCTTGTTCAGCCAGCACAGGTTCCTCACGAAGGGAACCTCCATGTCTGGGTTGCCCACGTTGCCAACATCTATCTCCACATAGGTCTTGTCCTCCGTCAGGGTCTGTATGAGCAGCGAGTGGGTTCTCCTCTCCCAGATCAGTCCGCTCAAAGTGCCCCTGAGGATCCAGTTCTTGTTGGGCTGGTCCACCACTTGCCAGTAAATGATCCCGATGGTCATGACAAAGAAGACGGCCACTCCGAGACAGGCTATCGCTCCTTTCCACGTCTCGTTCATCTCCTTCAACCCAGTGTCCCATGTTACCTCTGGGATGGGACTCGGGTTCCTATTTCGACCGTGCATGGGCATCTTGTCTTGTCTTTTTGAGATCAAGCAAAAGAATCAAATGCAAAAAAAAAAAATGCTGCAGAAATCTCTGTGCGTCAAAAAAACCCTCTGCTGCTTCATCATGTTCATGGTGTTTTTTTCAGTGTAAACGAGCCCTATACTCTTTATCTTTACACCGCTTATACACTGTTGTGTTGTTGTTTTGTTTGCGCAATTGTGAGATCAAGCAAACGAATCAAACGCAAAAAAAAAATGCTGCAGAAATCTATGTGCGTAAAAATCTGCTCTGCTGCTTCATCATGTCATCATGGTGTTTTTTTCAGTGTAAACGAATCCTATACTCTTTATCTTTGCGCAATTGTGCCGGCAACAGATGAGACCTGTCATGTGAAGAAAAGCTGTGAGAACAAAAAAAAAATCCCAGCGAGGAAATAAAACCATATGAATGAATATAAGTGACTTACCACATACTGTTGCTGTTTTTAAAAGAGTTGCATTTGTAAATTGGCTGCCGTGAGCTTCGTGTGCATGCAGCCCCCAGCCTGGTTTTGGCAGCTATGTGCCTACGAATAGCTCCTAGACGCTCTTCTTGCTTGCCCCTGCACTTTCTGACGTAACGCACGGGTTGTTTCTTCAGGGGGAAAGGTAGAGAGAGAGAGGGGAAATGAGGGATCAGGAGGGTTTTGGCTTGGAGTCTAGGAACTGCCCGAGGAGGCCACGGACAGCCTGGAAGAGAGGGATCCCCATGCGTGCCTGCAAAACTCTCCGTGCGCTCTCCGTGCGTAAAGACTGTGGAGACTTGTCATCCGGTGGTTTGGTATAGACGGTCGGGGGGCGTCAATTGTCATGCCATATCCAAAATTTGATCTTGTGGTTTTTCTTAATGGAGAGCAAGGACTGATGTCTGAAACTGATTTCGAACTCACAAGTAATGTTAGCAGTGGAATATTTTTTTATTTTTATTTATTTAACCTTTATTTAAAGGGACTATTTGTAACTTTCAGAATTGCTTGTTAACAGCGACACCTGCGGCTTGTGCTCGCTCCAAATAGACATGAACGAGCATCGCTCAAAACAGTGAGGCCACACACGTCAGCTAAAAACACAATATCACTCTATATTTCACCTGCTTGGCAGTAATGTTAGCTGACCAGACGAAGGTCTGTCCATGAATCACTGCTGATCCTAGTGTTGGGTTTTCCTGCTTTAGCCCCGAAAAGCGGGTCAGTGCCGGGGCTGAAGCAGGAAGAGAAACATTATCGTCTCCCGACTGCGCCCGCAGCGAGAAACGCCAGCACCCGGTCGTCGCTGCGGAGCCCCGTCATTTCACAAGACACGGGAAACCTCTGTTGGTCTGGAGGAGCTGCAGCATTTATTTCTGCACAAACGTCCACTGCACATTCACTAGATATTCTCAGAGCTACTAACTCTTCTGCTGTGTGTAGTGTGCACGCATGCACATGTAGAAGTGGAGTGAGACAGCGAGAACGCGCGCGGTGTGTGAGTGATGCGGTGCGTGCATATGCAAGCGGCGCATGGGATCCCGACCCGGTAGATTTATACGTGTAAAAAGTAACAAACAGTCCCTTTAATAATGCATTGTCAGTGATTGATAATTGTTTCTCTGGAGCCAGGAATTAGAGAAATTAGTTGGTTTTAAAGATTTATTTTGCATCCAGGCAGGGATATGGTTGCATGTAGAGGATAAAAATGGCTCTGAGACAGTTTACATTGACATTTTTGCTCACTTTACAAAGCGAGATGAACCACCTGTCATCCAGGGCGAGTGCTCTCTCACTCACCATGACCATAACCATAACCAAACCATAACCATAACCAAGTATTAGGCTGTATTTGCCATTTTAGATTACTTTTACTCCTCTTAAATTTACAAAAAATTCACCACGTATTGCAGTGTAACCACAATTTCAGGACGTGCTATGCAAATAGGGTTTGTTTTCTGCCTTAAATTAAAAAAAACAACCCATCTCAACATGTTGCAAGTGACACCAACTAGCCATAATATACAGTGCTAGTTGAGCCAAAGTGCTAACCTACATAAAGTATCCAAATGAATTGTTTGTTCTTTTGGAGAATCACATACAACGAGAAACATATGAAGCAATACAAGACTCTGCTTTTGATTCAGGGTGTGTTGGGATCTATATGTATGTCAACATATATGACAGATTGTGTGAGGTTTATTGTTGCTCATGTGTAGCGCGGAAGACATTTGAGGGCAGGAATGTTGTTTATGAGTTCCTCAAGGGTAGCGGGGGGTGGTGTGATTGGTCGAAGGTGGCATTCATTGGCTTTTAGACTGTCAACATCCATTGTGTCTGGAGTTATAATGTCTATGTAATATAGATGGACTGCTGTTTGACGAGAAATGTGCTGAGTCAATGTCTGTGGACGTGCAATACAAAGCAATGCTGGACTCTTACAGAAGCACATCCTTTGTCATAACTTTCTGAAACCGGAAATGTACACAGATCATGTTGACTCATTTTAATCCGGTGTCACTATCCATTTATTTCAACACAGTTCTTACTGTAACACGGTCATGGCTCTACTGGCATCCAACAACAACTTTATTGGACCCAAAAATAAGACAAGAGGAATCACGGCTTGAACAATGTTGTTGTGTTTGTAGGTTAAGGTCTCTTCCACGGTGCTGTGCACAAGATATCTCAGAGCCGAGTGTCGACTGACATACCTTGAAGATCAGTTGCCCCCCCGTCCTCGTTTATGCCAGTCCCCCCCTCCCCAATGCATCGCATATCTCTGGCAGTGGCAGAGACACTGGATAAGGCTGTGGGAACCTATGTGAGCATGCTACCTAATCGTCCCACTCCTACCGCAGTCAGTTTCAAAATCTTTGGAAATCAGCAGGTGTGTTTGCATGTGTTTGCATGCTTGCATTCGGAAAACCCCGGAAATCCAAATTCAACACTGGCCTTGTGGCAGCCAGGCTCCTGGGTCAGAGGTCAGGCTTATGACATCAACGGAACTTCCAGGGGGGAGGGTCTAAATTTACACGCCATCCAGATTGCCTCCGACTCCATCCCTCGCGGCTATTAATAGGCAGAGGACTTCTGCATGGCATGCACCCGCTCCCTCCGAGAGTGTGAACATGGGACGTGAAAAAACAGAGGAATCTGACCTGAACTGGCCACGACGTCTGACCGCTCATTTAGCGTTGATGGCAAAGGGGAAGGGCTTTAATTAGGTGTGGGGCGGAGCGGCTAATGGTTTATGTTTTGTGTATCGAATGGACTGCTTCACTCAAGCTAGAAAGTTGCAGTTATTGGAAACCTCTTAGCTTAGCATGTTAGCATGCTAATATTTGGTAATTGGTACATAATTAGTACACAGCCGGGCCGGGTGCACTTGCCTTTTAGTGCATGCGAGTTTCTCTGTTGTGCCCCACATGGCTAGTGGCCACTGGCTCATGGTCGCCGCTCTGCACTGCGCTCATACAACGGTTACTACTGATAACACCGTCCCGACCCATGGCGTCGTTGCTGAAGCATAGCGCCTATACCCTCCGGTTCCCCCTCAGGTAAACGCTAGATCTGACAGCACTGTTGCCATTGTTTAGCTGTTAGCCGCCGACTCAGCCGTCTCCATGACACACACGTCCTCATCCCAACTTGTCACATACTGCCGCTTTGTCAGACCCCTTGTTGTCACTTTAGGTTTTAGCATCAATACCACTTAGTTAGGTTTAAGAATAAACTACATGGTTTGGTTTAAAACTACCATAATTGTAAAGTGAAAATGAATGCACAGGACACAAACAGTGTCATGTGATGAAAGCCTTGTGTTTGTTGAGCCTATCCACCCCACCCTGTGTGTCTTTTCGCTCTTTAAACTACGTCATCACACTCCCGGCACAATTTTCCTGAACGTTTACTGTTGCAGTGGCCACGCAGATGACTTTCCATTGTAGTTAATGGAATGCCTGATGCGTCTCATATTGGCAATAAAGGGATGCCTTGTGCGGCGGTATTGAACGTCGATATTTGACCCCTTTGGCTATAAGAACAGGCTGGATATTTCATTGGATAAATGAAAAATTTGACCAGCTGGTGGCGCAAAATGAAAAATCGAGATCACCACAGTCTCTAGGATTCATCCTTTAAGCACCAGGAATGTTTGTGCCAAAATTCATGCCAATCCATCTGATAGTTGTTGAGATATTTCAGTCTGGACCAAAGCGGTGTTCATAGATCCAGAAGAAAAAAATGTGAGTATAGATCGGCTGACTTGTTCAGTGAACCCTGATAGATAACAAACCCACTGAGGCCGTGTGAGTCCTGTATCTATGAAACATCTGCTACAGATTGTCAACGGGGATGAGAATGGTTTTATAAACAACTCCTGCCAAAAATGATAATTGGCTCCCCCGACACAGTTCTGCCTCATCCCTGACTGTGGTACATAACACACATAACATACTGTAGCCCAAGCCTACTGTATGAGCCTCGCCTGTGACCGCATCGGATCTGGACTCTCACTAATCGCTCTCTCTGTCTTTGATCATGTTCCTGTACCTGCTCTCTCATCATCCACTTCTCTACAGCTCTATGCAATAAGGTAAGGTGCTGCTGCTGTTGGTGGATTAGGTGTTTTGCACTTATAAAAACTCAAGTTATCATCATCACATATTTTAGCTGAGCAACTATTTAGGGAAATGATTCAAGGCACCAGTATGGCTCATTTTTCATGGAAGGATGAAGTGGCTTCACAGGGAAACACTTTAACAGTCCCGTTACATGCAAAACTATTCACTTCAGCTGACAAACTTTTCCATCTTCACGTCTGGATCTTCAATTTGCTGTTTCCCTTTTTTTCTTCTCTTGGATATTCAATACCGACAACTTCTCCTCCGGCTGCCTGAGAGTCGGAGGGGGAAAGTTTCCATGCGGCCCCAGCGCCCGCTCTTGGCGGGACAATCCCGCTGTAGCCCGAACTGTTTCCGCTTATCCACCTCTGCTGTTAGAGGACTCCCTCCTCCTCTCTTACTTTCTCCCTCTTTCTACTGTGACACAAACAGCCACTTTCCACTGCCCCAGACCTGAACCTTCATTCCAGTTCCCCCTCTAACTCTCTCTCTCTCTCTCTCTCTCTCACACACACACGCACACACACACACACACACACACACTGAGGGCATTGCTGATTAAAATTAGTATTTGATTAATGATGGAACTCAACATTAACCTTACACATCCAACCAAGGTGTAAGTT
The DNA here is from genome assembly GCA_916701655.1 of Sebastiscus albofasciatus. NCBI lineage: Eukaryota > Metazoa > Chordata > Actinopteri > Perciformes > Sebastidae > Sebastiscus > Sebastiscus albofasciatus. Next base: position 25,062 of record CAKAOI010053168.1, on the reverse strand, counting down.
ATGTGTGTGTTTGCATATACGTACGCGCGTGAGAGACTTTGTGTATGTGTTTGCATGTGTATGACTGCGTGTCACACACTAAGTACTGTAACTAGAAAGGCCAGGCAGTTAAGTGGCCAAGCCATTAACCAGAATATGACTTCTGCAAAACTGAACCATAAGAAAAAAAGAAAAGAAATCACAAAAAGCAAATTTTAAAAGTAATGAGAGCAGCAGAGCTCTCACAGGCTTTTGCCACGGTCATTTGGAAAGCAATAAAACCTCATTAATCAGGTTTGTAATCTTATGGAAACCAGGGAAATTAGATAATGTAGTTAACTTTTATTTTCCATCAAAGAGCCCAACTGAGTGCATTAACAAACAGGCTTGAATCGCATCTATAAATGGCAGAGTTGGATAACAGTGTGAGACCGGACTTTTGGCTGGAGGTTGCACCGGTTCATGTTGCCGGCCCCCTCCTCCTCCCTTAGACCGACCTGGCCTGGTCTGCACTGGCTGGAGCCTTGCTAAACATTGGCACCCTGATGGAGGTAATGAGTGCAGCGACTTCTACTGCACCCACAGCAACCTCCAGGTCTGGGGTCAAGGTAGAGAGAAGGGTCATAAGAACATGGAAATCAACCGTAATCTTAATCGTACGCTGAAATAATAACACATGTTTCTTCTTCATTCCAAATCATCAATGTATAGATGCTTTAAAAAGGCCCATTTTCACAAATCAAGTCATCACAAGCACATAGACACATAGAGCTGGATAAACCATCTAGTGGGCCCCGGTGCAAAAAACAAGCTCTGGGCCCCTATTGAGCCCCTAATTTAGTTTGTTTTTAAGTTAATTAAATGCAAATGTATTTAAGAACGTTTACGCATAATATCAACTGGAATATTAAAGTCATTAGATTTACACAAAGATCACCCCTACAAGACAGGATCTCAAGAAAGCTCGTTCTCATTCCCAGGGTGTGAAATACCGACGCTTTGTCACGAAACCAACCATGAAACCAATGCACAAGGCACCGTTTAGCGCCTGTAGGATACGCACCGGGCGTGCCATTACTGACAATGTAAACCCCAATCGCTTGAGAAAGTGCGCAGGGAGTGACGTAGTTTAAAGAGATACACAGGGCGGGCGGGAGTGGTGGTGGACCCCAACAAACACAAGGCTTTCATCCAGACCGCTGTTTGTGTCCCGTGCATTAAGTTTCACGTTCACGTTACAATCAGCTGTTTGTGTCCCATGTTCACAACGTTCAGTTTTATTTTCAATGTACAAATGCAGTAGATTTAAGATCCTAAACATAACTATAGTGGTTTTGTTGCCTGAACCCTAAAGTAACACCAAGGGGCGCGACAAAACGCCAGTATGTGATGAGTTGGGATGAAAACGTGTTGCTCAGGATTAGGCAAAGTGCAGGATCTGGGATGCCCCAGAAGTCTAGGGGTCTAAAGTAACGACCATTAAACACAACATCCCCCCTTTAAATCCAGTCGGGCTTGTTGCATGTCGTTCACTATATCTCTCTCCCATTATTTCTTGTCATGTCTCTACTGCCAACTATGTAGTAATGGCACAAAATGTACAAAACATGCAGCTGCATTAAGGCCCTTTTCAGTCCATATTAACTCTATTGGTCAGTTGATACAATTACCATACATTTATTGCCACACAGTGAACCTTGGGTATTTTTCTTGCCCCTAAGTTTGGGGAGTTGGACCCAATTTCCCCTGTTGATAATTCAGTCTTGTAACAAATTCATCATGTACCAAGTACATTTCTTTACATAGTGAAGTTAATTTATCAGTGTTAATTTATCACTGTTTTTGCAGAGGCTGACTGAGCATGCACTACTTTTTCATGATAATATGTTTCACACCGTCTCAGGTACAAGTATGCATGTAAGAGCCATGTTGTATTATTTACAGTTTTTTGTATTTGATTCTCATAGCAAAATTACATTGTGTTATTAATGTTTGATATGCATTAGAATTAAGGTAATTAGTCATGTTGTAGAATGGGCTTTTATCCATTTTGACTCTTTTATGTGTGTTTTGCCCTATTAAGACGTGCTTCTCTTAGTTGTCCCTTTAAGTGTGATTAGTGCGAGTTAGGCTTCAATGGAGCAGGATGAGGAGCAACATTTTTTTTGACCACAGAATGTAGACTGTATGTCAGTTATTTCCAGTGAGACTGGTCCATTTTTGATAGTTCATCATTGCATATGGATATATTTCTGTTTATTTTTATTTTCGTGGAATAAACTACTTTTCACTCACAATACGAGCCTCATCATTGAAGCATGACCAAGGACAGGCAAGTGGAAGTTGGACATGGTAGTCTACGTGAGTCAGAAACCTTTACATCCTGCTAGAAGTGACGAGGACGATATATAGCAAGCTGCCACTACAATGCACATTCGCTTGCTGCAGGGACAATAATCATGAAAGGGAGAGGATATTTCTGGCATGATCCGGGGATTTGAACCAGCAACCATCAAATCACAAACTACTACTCTAATGCCATGCATAAATGATAACACAATATTACTGGAACAGCTTGACTATTACGGTCTGTACTCTAATAAACACTATGTATGTATGTATTATGTATGTTATCGATTTTAGAGTTAATGGTATTCAATATAACTTAATAATTAATTTTATTGAACAATCTAATGTTTTAATACGTAATATGCAGTGGCCAGTGCACATTACAGTAGCTTTGAAAGACACCTTCTCACCTCCGCCTCACCACCTTTATGAATCTCCAGTATGCTCTGATATCAGCTGTCATATGAACCAGATCCAGAGCAACAAACAAGTAAACAACTAATGAACTGATAGCGGTTTCTTTTTCCTGAGGCAAAAACCTCAACTGGCCAACTATAAGGATGACAGGACACTCTGATATGGTGTGATAAATACCTGTGCCAACTGGTAAACATTACAACAACTGCATAATGATCAAATGCCTAACTGACGTCCAGCCCCATCCACAGGCACACACACACACACACACACACACACACACACACACACACACACACACGCTCCATGGCATCTTAACTGATGGAAACTTCCCTCCCTGGCACAGTGTGGGCTGTCAGTGTGGTCCATTTCCTGCCAGGTCTGAACCGGTTGAGCCAGGGACTCAAGTTCCCCTCAGGGGGCCTTCAATCACTCTCACCCCTGCTGCAGGCACATCGTAGTGGCTGTGAGGTCAGACGCAGGGGCAAAGGGACTGAATGAGAGATGGGACGAGGTCTCCCTCTGCTGCTGTCTCATCATATGTGCCCTGAGAAAATACTCACAGCAGTGACATTCCCAAAATAGAAACCCATTCTTAAAAAGAATAAAAACCCTCTTATCCAAGGAGGAGATTAAAGCAGTTGGTCCAAATGGGAAACATGTATTTACAGGACAATTATAGCACTCAGGGGATTTTACTGATTTTCTCATAACTGGCAAGTGTCAATTAAATATTTTGCATACTAAGGCATTACTTTAGTTTCATTATCACTATCTAAATGTCTATTTATGTATATCTACCTCTCCATCCATCCAACTGTAGTGAATATACGCAGGATGTGTGCATATATGAATTTGTATTTTCTTTTCATGTGATGAAAGAAATATGTCCTGATATAGACTATATGTGCATATGTATAAAACACTTTTTTTTGCATGTGTGCTTATCTCAAATGACAAGATTATGTTAAAATTGTAGAATTAATATTGAAAGTGTGCCAACATAAAATATCATAAACATGTGAGATGTGATCCACGGGTCTACCAAACACTCAACTCAGAGTAATTTGACCAATTTTGACAAAATGCGAATTAATCTTTCTCAGATTTACTTGATTGGTATTAGATTCACTTGTCAGCACTGCATCATAAACAGTCTTGTCTTTAATAACAAAACATATTCTCCCTGGATTATTATTATTGCGATTAACTATTTATTGGGTGTGTACTGGTAAAAGTTTTAATCAAATCCTCTGGATAACAAAGCCCAATTGGTGGCAAGTGCTTAAGCTCCTCCTATCAGGCAGGCGCTACAGATCAATCCGCACATGCACGAACAGACTTAAAAACAGCTTTTTCCCAACTGCCATAAACCTCCTGAACTCTGACATCTCCTCTGTCTGAGTTGAACACGTGCAATGTAAATCTACTGTTACGGACATGTGCAATAACACGTTGGTCACTTTTGTGTCACTTTTGTGCAATGTAAATACTGTAAATCTACTTTTATGGATATGTACAATAACATATGCTGATCACTCTGCAATAATTATCTGATGCCGTCCCGTGCAATAATTATATAATTATCGGACGGACACTTTGTGCAATAATCTGGCAAAACTGTCATCTCATCAATATACATATTGTATTTTTATATTTTTATTGTATCATCTTTTATATTTTTTATATTTATATTGCATTAATATATCTTTTCATTAGCACCTATGGGATTGTCACTAATTTCGTTGTACTACACAATGACAATAAAGGGCTTGAATCTTGAAGTATTTAAAGATAACAGATTATTATCATAATAATAATAAAGTACTGATAGCAACCTCAACTCTTGGTGTTCTTGTCCCATATTTTCAGCTATTGTCTTTTGATTTAATGCTCAATATTAGATTTGCTCCCTGCCTTTATAACTGGTATACCTTTGTAGTTCAGTGTTTTTTTTTTCATTTAACCTTTATTTAACCAGGTTAGTCCTATTGAGATTAAGAACCTCTTTTCCAAGGGAGACCTGGCCAAGACGGTCAGCAGCAAACACTAAAAGCACTAAAATTTGCATTAAAAGAGAACTATCTAAAGACAAATGGGGGGGACAAAAAGGAACTTTTCTGTGAGTCAGCTGTACAACAAGGGAGCTAAAAACATTGGCATGCCATAGAGTCTGCTTCTAAAGCCTTCATTTTAGATTTAAAAACATTTAATGATTCCAGCTCCTTGATTTTTAGGTAATTTTGGAACAAATTCCAGGCTGAGGGTGCAGCATATGCAAAAGCCCTTTCCCCAATTTTTGTCCGAGCTTGGGGCTTGGAGCTTGTTTTCAGATTTTAAAGACTCATATAATTAAGATTTCATATACTGCATCGTGACTGCAACAATATGCTACTTTAAGAAAGGCATTAAACTCTGGTATAAATACCCACAGTGTACCTTGTAATGACAAATCACTATGTATGTAGCGATGTCTCTTTGTGCATCAGTGGAAAGTTAATGTCTACTTTGTTTGCATGTCTCATGTAGTGGGAAAGTACTGAGTGTTGACGTTCTACTGGGACACTGTGTAAAAAAAACTCCTTATCTGTGTAAAACAACTCCTTTTCCCGCACTCCCCGTTGTAGATTTCTATATAATCACATTGTAATATTCTTCTGTAGACTCTGTGTGACTCTGTATAACCAATGCCTCTTCTTATAAGAATAAAATACAACAAAGACATTTCATCTGTTTGAGATCTTTATTTTCAACGTTCATTAGGATTCATCTACGGAAATTGACAGAATTTCCATTACAATCTTGGCGCTGCGAGCAGGGTTCCATGGAAGATCGTCCTGAGACCACGGGAGACTGTTGACTGATCATCCAGGAGAAACCTCCTGCCTGTACCTTGACAAGTTAAGAGGCGACAGGACCGGCTCTGGACCGTCTCTTCTGGGACCCAAAGGACCCGATTGAGTTCAACAAATCAACTAAACTCGGAAAAAAAAGTTTGTAAATTTGTGTTTGGTGGATTATCTCTCTGTTGTTACAATGCTATATATATAGTATATACTGTGCATATACTATATGTATAACCAGTGCCTCTTTTTATAAGAAATAAAATACAACAAAGACATTTCATCTGTTTGGGATCTTTATTTCAATGTTCATTAGGACTCATCTAGGGAAATGGACAGAATTGCCATTACATCCTTGAATTTGCTCAATATTAGATTTGCTCTCTGCCTTTATAACTGGTATGCCTTTGTAGTTCAGTGTTTTCAGATTTTAAACACTCATTTGCTATCTTATAATTAAGATTACATATACTTCATTGAGGCTGCAGTAATATACTACTTTAAGAAAGGCATTAAACTCTGGTATGAATACCCACAATGTACCTTGAATGTGCTGCAGACTTGCTGCAAGCTTTCAAGGGCAATAGACCACACCCACTGCGCATGCGCTGTGTACGCTGTACCCGGAAGTAACATCCATACACGTGTGACAACCTTGGAAAGACAACAAAACAACTAACTACCTGGCAGCTTATGTCTCCAAACAACCCGCTCCAGCGATGCCAGTAACAAGACTACTGTAAGTGCCGAGTTTTCTCCTCATTTGTAGACATAAACAGACGTTTGGACGCTCCAGATAGAGACTCTGATAGTCTGTTCTCTGACAGCTTGCTAACTAAACTAGCACAACAAGCTAACGTTAGCATGTCTTCCAGCTGTCCTCCTGTATGTCTGTCTGTCTGACTGCAGCTGTTCGCTCACGTTGTTTGTCTTTTATTTTACACATTATCGGTGCGTTTTAATTAGTTATGTATGTGCTCACTCAATCACACAGCTCCAGTCGTAGTAGTGCAGTAACAGTAACGGTAACTATGCGGGTTACCATGGCGCCCAGGTCGTTGTTATGGTCTTTAGATATAGAAGTATCTCACCTGTGTCTATTCTGCATCAATACTCCCATGATTCATTCAGTCATGTTTGACTTCAACATGATTTGATTTTCCATAAATTGAAAAATAAATGTCTAGTTTCATAATATTTTATTCCACATGTCTAGAGGTTGTCTAGAGGTTGTATATATCATATATAACTATATTCAGTGTAAGTGCTGAAATACATTTTTAACCTTACATTGAATGACTTATCTATTTAGTTATTTATTGCATGAATTTATGGGATCAATTACTAATTATATATCATGAACACATTTATGCAACAGCTCTTACATTCAGTTTTAACAGTTTTCTTCATCTCCTTGTATTTTTATATCTGGTATATTTTGTTGTTCTTTGTACTTTGCACTACTAACTTTTTTACTGCCTTTTTACTTACATGTTTTGCACTATTTGTTTTGTTTATTTGTTTATTTGTTTTGCACAATTTAAGACTATACAACATAACAAATAAATAAATGAATAATATACAGTGCAGGAAGAGGCAAAAAACCTACTTGGCTTATCTGAAGCCTCCACCTAGAGACAAGATTAATTTAAAGAAATAATATGACTACATAATAGTGATAGCAAAACAGTTATATTTTATATTATATATTTATAATAACAATACAGTAAATATATCAGAAGTGTGTGTGTGTGTGTTGCGTGGAAGTATCAAAATTGAAGAAACACTGAAATCCAATAAGAAGAAATGTGTCTTATATGTCTCTAGTCAGTGTAGTAATCATTTCTTGTATTGAGTTTGAGTCACTGGGTCACATTATATGCCATTATTTTTCTATTAAAAATATTTATGTAAAATAAAGGAATTAAACAAAATCAAAATAAGTATTTTAAATACTAAATTTAGTATTTTTTAAAAATCATATTTTACACTAATATAGGCAAGTAAGCCTGGACATCTCTTTTCCACCCAGAGACAAGATTAATATAAAGAAATAATATGACTACATAATAGTAGTAACAAAACAATTAGGACAAGATATATATAATAACAACAATAACAATACAGTAAATATATAAAAAAAGACAAATGTGTGTGTGTGTGTGTTGCATGGAAGTGTATGGTTAGTGTTTGTGAGGAGGATATTGATTTAAATATCTATAAAGACTTCTTCAAACAACATTGTGAGTGGGAAAAAATTAAAAAAAACATAAAAACAGATACATGGACAACATGGAGGAAAAGCAATTACAAGACAGCAATTAAATGACCCTTTAAGCCACTTTTGAAACATTTGACAGATGAACAGTTTATTGATAGATGTGAAAAGCTACTCCATAATTTGGTTCCCCTAAATCTTATCGAAAACTGACCTCTACTAGTGAGAAATTTAGGAGAATGAAGATCTAGAGATTGACGGGTTGAGTAAGAATGGACCTGAGAATTTGTTTTGAAATAGGTCTTCAACTGCTCAGTAATATTCACACCAGAAAGTATCTTATAAATAAAACACATATTTGAGAAATATTGATATCATAAATAGTAAGAATCTGGAGTTTCTTAAATAGAGGAGCAGAGGAGATGTGTAACTGGTCGAGTTGCAATCCTCACAAAACGTGATTCATTCAGTCATGTTTGACTTCAACATGATTTGTTTTCCATAAATTGAAAATAAATTCATATATAATAATATAATAATAACATAATAATATAATATTTTACTCCACATGTCAAGAGTTTGTATTTAACACATATACCTTTTTGTCAATGGCCGTTTTCTTTTGCAATAATCTTGAACTCTTGGGAGATGGTGTAAAATAGTTCTTACTGCTAAGCAGGCTCGGCACAGGGTTAAAGTTTAACTCCAGTTTTATTATAACTTGTTAGTTATTACTATAATTGTTTACATCTGGGAACACTGCAGCATTGCTGGTGTAAGACAGGGCAACAAACAGGAGCAGCTAAACTGATCTGACAGTTTATAAACAAACAAACCACATATTCTATACGATAATACTTTATTCTGAGACAGGTCTGAAGTTTGTTTCGGATCACAGCAGCTCCATTTGCAACATCACAAAAAGGACAAAGACAAGAAACAAAGGATACGTACATTTAAACATTACAATCACAGAAGACGATATTCAGGGCCCTTCAACGTACATTTGATCTGGGATTAGGCTCCATATTTAGTTTTAGGATTGACTGGTGTACAAAAGAGGGCTTCAGTCTAACCTTATTAAATCGTGGAACCCTGTATCTCCGATTTGATGGTAACAGTTCATATTCACTGTTCAAAACGTGGTTGGGGTCAGAGACGATAATGTTAGCCAGCCATAAGATGTTATTGTGATAGGCTGATTCATAGAGTTTCTCAAGGGGTTGACAAACAATCTTTGAGCATATTTTCATTTGGTGGAGCAGTTTTGACTTTAAAGTAGTGGACAAACTCTTGTACCATGTAGTATAACAATACTGTATAACACTCATAATAACAGAAGTAAAAAACAAAAGAAGAATCTGTTTACTTGCCCCAAAAGACCTGAGGCGGTGGAGAAAGTAAATCCTTTGTTTTGTCTTTTTACAGACAAATTCAATGTGGTCTTTCCAAGATAACAGATGATCAATCATTACGCCCAAATATTTATATTAAAATACCTGCTGGATTTTTTCGTTAAACCAGTGGTTCTCAACCTGGGGGTCAGGACCCCCAAAGAAGTATGATTTCAGGGGGCTGTTGGAATGTTTTTTTACATTACAGTGCCTGTAACAATGATATAATTTGCTTCAGAATAGATTTTATTGAGGGTATTTGCGAGAGTCAATGTGTGTGTACACATGAGTTTCTGACGGGGGATTTCCGGCAGGTCAGGGGGACAGAAAAAGTCATGAAACGCATCACAAATCCATAGTATCTGGAGCATATTGGACAACGCCTGCGTGTTGTCCAATATGTGTTGGTGTAAACACAATGGTATGCTTATTTATTAAGCATACCATTATTAATCACATTCACAATAATCAAAATCAGCAGGGGGAGGCCCGTAGAAACAGCTGTTTACGCCGGGCGGGGGGGGGTCGCAAACACCAACCTGATTATTCTGGGGGGGGTTGCGACTCGAAAAGGCGAACCACTGCTCTAAACCACTTAATTTGGAGGTAAAAAAGAAAGTAGGCGTATTTGTAATGTTGTCAGTTCCTTGTTGTAGTAGTTACAGGAGAACTGTGTGCAGGCAGGCAGGTAATGTATTTCTCCTCTGGTCAGCATCTTTGTATTGTCTTAAAAGAAACTCTTAGTGGCGTTGTTTTTCTTTCAGATTTTTACTTACTGGCAAATGTAAGGGAAGGCATGGTGTCTCTTTCGTATGACTGCCCAAAAATTCTCAAACATGCCATTTTGTGCCATTTTCAAGCGAGCTGGGGATATGAGATATGAAAAGATTCCAGCGGATTTTACTGAAAAATCTCTGCTAAACTCTCTTTCCACTTCCTGCCCAGCACCGAACAGCAAACAGACAAAAGTCGACCAGCTGGTGAACATAGTGGAGCATTTAGCAGCTAAAAAGCCAATTGTTTCCATACGTTATTACATACATCACATCAAGGCACAGCGTGTGGTTTGTGCGATTTGAATGGCAAACCACAAACAGTGATCACATCCTGTGGGTTTTCATTACACAGCTCTCTTTTGAACGTATCTGTTTTATCTCTGCTTTTATCAACTTTTGACAATAAACGGCTATAAGAAATGAAAAACAAGAATTGCACCACACAATTCTACATGATTACTTGTGCAGCTCTAATATCGTCCCAGTTGTTAGTGTGATCGTAGGAAACACTACAGGATGTCTGGAAATGATCCTGTAGATGACAAGAGTCTGCCTCTCCCCTCAGATACCCTCTCTACCAGCTGGGGAACCCTCAGCTGAGGATCTTCAGACCCAACTGGTTCATGACTCTGGTGAGGCCGGGAAGAGAGCAGCCGCCTGACACCGTCCAGTTTCGCATCCCCATGGAGTAAGTCTTCGCTAACAGATCTTCCCTCTTACTGTGCAGAGATGCATTAGAGAAATGCAAAGGCTGAGTACTCTACTGTTATGTAATCCCATTCTGTTAAGTATCTCAATCAAAAGGATTATTAGGAATTGCAATTGAGAGCTGGTTCCTGTTTAGAAGGTTTATTGTTGGCAATGTTTGCCATTAAACTTACTGGTGAGTGCTTATTCTCTTCCCCTTTTCGTTAACTGATTAATAATTTTGTCTATAAAATTAAAAAAAAGTGAAAAATGCCCACCACATTTTCCCACAAATTAATTGATCAATTATTTAAACTGGCTGGTTTAGACTGGCTGTTCACCTTATGTTGCTAGTGCGCAGAGGTGTAGTGGTTGAAAAATATTACATTTGAGTCATCTATTTTGTATATAATCACTTTGGGAAGTCAGATTTTATGTGATATAGGCAATATGTACGTTCATACATCCATTTCCTTAGAATATTACACCATCTTTAGGTGTGTGGATTGTACTACTGTACATGTAATGCCACATAAAAGCTATGGTTGTACTACATACATTTGTCTTTTTTTTAAAGTAATAGATGAAAAGTGGACACTAATGCCAACTTTTAACACTTCCCGTAGTGTTCAGCAACTTCTTGCACAAAGGTTAATAGATGTTTATTTTTCTTTGAATAGGAAAAGCTAAACGAATAGAAGATGGTTTGCAGATCATATTAGTCAGTCTTTGACTTACATTTGGTTATTCAGATGCCACTATTTATATCCCTCACCAAGATGCACAATTAGCACATTGCTTGTTTGTTATATAATAGTACTATGCTACTACTACTGTGATAATATGGAAATAAGTAACAGAGACAGTAAATAATCTCATCATGTCGTTGTCCTGTTGATGCCTAATGCTACTTTATTTAAATGGGTTCTTACTTCTTCCTCCATCTATTGATAATGGTCATTGTTATTATGTATTACTTATTACAAATGTCAAATCTGATCTGATGTATCTGTTCTAATGCAATTTTATGTTCACGGACAATTTCTTTTATCGTATACTATATCATTCTCAGTCTCCATAGAGCCATACAATACATACTACAGTACATTTCTTCTGAAACAGCTACTTCTCACAATCACAGCTCCTTATAGTTTGAAGCTTATGAATTGTTCCAAAGGTGAATTTGCAGACTTGTAGACTTCTAGACTGCTAAACGGCTTACTTGCACATATTTGTCTTCTTAGCAGGCGTCTCCTTAAAGTACAGCCTGTACTCAGCCTCAGAGCAGCATTGTAGAGCTGGTATGGATTCAGCAGGATGTGTTTTCAGCAGGTTGGATGATAATTATCTGAATCTGGACCTTGAGGATGAAGTGGCTATACCAACTCTGCAAAATTTACAGGGCGTCTTAAGAACAAAAATATAATAAGCTGATGTCCTGCGTGGGCTGTACATTTTACTATTATGAGACTACAAAATCAGTTATTTTATTTGGCTTCAAAGTTATTTGGGGTTTTTACTTTTGTCAGACTGTAGTAGTAGTTTGGTGTCGAACTATTATATAATGAACATATGTTTCACGTTTTCGGCTGCAATAATTTGTTTGTACTGGCACTGTAACAGTTTTGCTGGACCAGTATTATGCAGCTGCAGTTGCGCATCATGGCCACCAGGTGGCGTGACAACCTCAGGAACAGAAATCGGTGACTCAGTCCTCAACGGTATAGACAGCTCTCACCACCTTATGTCTGTCTTTAATGAGCTCAGTTGCAATGATGACTTGCGAAAGACGGACACGGGCAGCAGTGTGAGAGGTGAAGTCAAACGTGCTTTTATTTGGCGCTGCAGTGGAGGTTTGGGCCGTGTTGTAGACAGCAAGACGTCAAACAGTCATCTGGAGGAGCCAATATTAATATCTACACAGAAAATGAGGGGTGAAATGTTCTTGATCATTCTCCAAAACTCATGATGACCAATACCACTTTACTGCCTCCTAATTTTTCACAAGAACACTTATTTCCTGTATATACTATATTTATGTGTATGTTTGTACTGTATGTATGACTGTATGACCACTTTATTAGGTACAGCTGTTCAACTGCACATTAACACAAATCTCTAATCAGCCAATCACGTGGCAGCAACTCAATGCATTTAGGCATGTAGACAAGGTCAAGACGATCTGCTGAAGTGCAATCCAAGCATCAAAAATGGGGAAGAAAAATTCTGTAAGTGACTTTGAACATGGCATGGTTGTCGGTGCCAGACGGGCTGTTTTGAGTATTTCAGAACCTGCTGATCTACTGGGAATTTTCACTCACAACCATCTTTAGGGTTTACAGAGAATGGTCCGAAAAGGATAAAATATCCAGTGAGCGTCAGTTCTCTTGGCGAAAATTTCTTGTTGATGGCAGGGGTCAGAGGACGATGGCCAGACTGGTTCGAGCTGATAGAAAGGCAATAGTAACTCAAACAACCTCTCGTTACAACCCAGGTATGCAGAAGAGCATCTTCAAACCTTGAAGAAGAAGACCACACGGGGTGCTACTCCTGTCAGCTAAGAACAGGAAACTGAGGCTATAATTGGCTCTCCAAATTTGGACAAGATAAGATTGGAAAAACATTGCATGGTCTGATGAGTCTCAATTTCTGCTGCAGTATTCAAATTGTAGGGTCATATTTTGGCGTAACAAAAACTTGGCATGAACAACATGAAAGCATGGATCCATCCTGCCTTGTATTAACCGTTCAGGCCGGTGGGGGTGTAATGGTGTAGGGTATATTTTCTTGGCACACTTTGGGCTTATTAGTAACATGTGAGCATTATTTAAACACCACAGCATACCTGAGTATTGTTGCTGACCATGTCCATCCCTTTATGACCATAGTGTACAACCTGGTCCTGTTTTAGTTGACTAAAAGTTTCGGCATTTTAGCCTTATCTTAGTCAAAGAAAATGTTTTAGTCTAGTTTTAGTCAATGAAAACTGTTAACATTTTAATCTTTTTTTATTCATCAGATTATATTTAACATTTCAATCAATCGAGCGCAAATATCACCTTGTTTCTTTCTCCCAAGCCCTGTTGTCGTCATTGTTAATTTTAACTTAAGTAAATAAGCTAGTCTGAGTCCTCCTGACTGCGCATTGTGTGCTGCCGGTGTAGTCATGATATGGCGCGTGCATGGTGCGTGCATGGCGTGTGCAGCGCAGGAAACAGAACTGTTGCATTGAAGAAAAAAAAAAGGTCTATAACATTGTGTGTTAAAGAGAGATTACGGTAAAGTTTTCATTTATTTAACTACATTTTAGTCTTGTCTTTTTGTCAACAATATTGCAGGTTGATAAAGTCACAGTGTTTAATGACGTCTGTGCCGTCTCGTCTTAGTCATGGACAAAAAAACATATTTAGTCATAGTTTTCGTTAACGAAATTAACACTGGTTTGGACAACAAGTATTCTGTCATAAAGCGCAACAGGAGGTCTTTACCAGTCAGCACTTAGTAGCGATGAGCTGATTTCGACTACCTCCGCGAGCCAAGGTCACCGAGGTTAGCAGTGCTCCTCAGGCGATGAGCGGGCCAGAGCCCACACTGGGGAGAAAAATTGAAGTTTGAGGCAGATCATCTATGTGTCTCTGGTGGGGTTTAGACCATAATCTGTTCATCCAGGTGCCTGGCCTCCCACTCTGATTCTTGCCTGTTCTCTGCCAAACTCCTAGGGTGCTTATGTAATTGTGTGTGTGTGTGTGGCTGTGTGCACGCTTGTCAGTGTGGGTTAGTCAGTTTGTGAAAATGGTGTGTGTCTTTGTGTACATATGCACAAAAGCGGGTAAGTGCAGGGTGCGTGTGTGTTCATAAGGGTGTGTAAGGGTTTTTTCCTCGCAGTCTTTGATGCCTGGGAGAGGTGCATGGCTGATTGATATGCTGCTGGGGCCTCAGTGTGTGCTTGAAACACTGTTATTTTTTTACTTTTCATACACACACAATGTAGTAAATGGACGCACATGGAGAGACGGTGACACAAACCAAATATCACTCCCACTCCCAGCTTATTGATGAGTCTGAGTCATTACGGCGGTGAAAGCTGTTGTAGTTATGACTCTCGAGGGTAGGCGGTGTTGGCGTGGGTAAGTTGTAGTGCCGAGCAGCTGTTAGTGAGAAGTGGTAATGTTGGCGTTCTCAGGACAATAACACAAGGTGGCCTTTATCTCGTTGACACCTGGGAGCTAGATATCTATGATTGTCTGTCTTTTTTTCCCTAGCTTTCTTGTTTGTTTGCAGTATCACTCACTCGCTACCATCTGCGCATGTCTTTCTCCGTCCCACCCTGGGCTCTGCTGTTTATTGTGCTTTTCTTAAAACGCTTTGCAACGCGTCCAAAACCAATCCCTCTTTGGCACTTGTTGTTTGAGACACCTGGACTGCGTTCTCTCATAATTCTCTTTCTACCTGCTGGAGGGACATATTTGTTTGTCTTTTTGATTGTTCTCAAACCTTTTGTGCCATGTTAGTATTTCCTCTCCGCTCTGGAAGGAACATCATCAAATTTCTGGGTTTACACCCACACACACACCCCTCTTGTGCTTCACCTGGCATGGCTGGAGGCCAGTGCGGACACACACACACAAACGCACACAAAGAAAAGAACAGAGCGCTGAACGTTGTGTTCGGTCTACTACTCAGTCACATTTCATGCTACTATGCAGTTTAATAACTATGAAACCAGACCACGCTGCGGTTTCTCACTGTAATCAGACGTGAACAAACCGACCCGGCTACACAGCAGCCCACGTTGTCTTTCCACTCTGACGAGAGTTCAGTACCTGTTGGATCCAACGATGTTATGATCGCCATGGCGATCACGCTGTTTCTGTTCGTCCGTTCCACTTCATAAACACACGGCTCAAGTTGGAAACTGGGTTATTTTTCACGCTAATTAACCTCAGTTTATGTCATAGGAAGTCATTTAGCGAGCCAGCAGAGGAGTGTAACGAACTGTCGAGTCTTTACTGACCCGTCTCTCCTTTAAGGAGTTTAGTGACTCCTGGTGACCCGTTCTTTGATCTATTTCTGTTCTATTGTCAGACCAAAACCCGAACAATAAATCTAATCCTTCACACGCTGCTCTTATACTCTCAACTTCTCAACTGTCTCTCCTCTCCCTAAGTCTCAGGTTCCTCAATGGCTTTCCCTCTAAACAAAGTCTGCTATTATGATCTTGATACTTAGTGTTGAGCAACTTCTGTGCTATGTATTGTCTCCGTAGATGGGAGGGTTAAAGTAGTGAGTGTGCGTATCTCGACCCAAACCTGACAATGGGGCAGCCTGACAATGAGGAGCGGCTTTCTTTAGCCTTTCATCTGCGCAGAAAACAACTCTCCTGTTTCATTCTCACCACTAAGCCGCTCTGACACAATGTACTTTGATGTTGTGTGTGTGTGTGTGTGTGTGTGTGTGTGTGTGTGTGTGTGTGTGTGTGTGTGTGTGTGTGTGTGTGTGTGTGTGTGTGTGTGTGTGTGTGTGTGTGTGTGTGTGGACTGTTCGGCGTACCTTGGATGTTTACTGTATGGTGTGTTAATAAAGGTTACACATAAAACAAAGTCTGAGAGGCTTATTAGAACACACGTTAACATGCCAGAGGGACTATTCAGCTGTTTGTTACTGAGGAATGCTCCACAGTTTGTACAAGGACAAGTTGTCCGGTCATTCAGACAGTGATGGTAAAGGTTTACCTATGCATACTGTTTCTCTTTGCTAATGCATTTTTCCTGTTTGGCACGTACGTCATTGTATTTTTCCACTTATACCATTCTATCATTGTACTGTATTAGCTGATACAAGAGCAATTCAAACAGAAAATTCTGTCAGCAAATTATAAAAAAATAGTGCAGTGCCAGTTCGGAGCATGCGGATTGCTTAATCTGCTTGCAGCATTGTCGAGAACCGTGGTATGGCTGCTTGTACCGGCCCAGTGTGAAGTTGATTGGATGAACGGTTCTTGAGATATGCGAAGGACAGTCATACCTACATACACAGACAGACAGAAATTCCTTCCTTTATAGTTGGATGAAGCTGCTATAGCGCCATCTTTTGGCCAAATAGCACCAAATTTGACATGGTCACTCAGACATCATATCTACACACGTCCACCAAATGTGATCGCAATAGCACAAAGCGTTCAGGAGACATGACATTTTTTGTAATATTAGCCATGCCCACAGCATTTGATCTGACTTTCAGGGCCAGCTATAGTAAAACTGTATAGAACATCAAAAATCCAAAAAAGTAACTTTTTCCGGCTTGATCCAGAGATGTTTCCCACCAAATTAGGTGATGATTGCTCAAAATATCGAGAAGGAATAGCAAAAACTCTGATTTGGACAAAATTCCAAATGGCGGAAAATCAGTATGGACGCAAATGGGCGTGGCTTATATAGATAGATTCGTCTGGACCCACAAAATCTAGGGAAAAAAGAAGAAAAAGGATTTCTGAGACTTACAGTTAAAAAGCTACAGGCCAAAACGTAAAGTTCATTGTTATAGCGCCACCATCTGGCCAAATTGCACCATATTCAACACTGCACTCCCTTGGATCCCCAGCAACACACCCGCCAAGTGTGAAGTTGATCGGATGAGTGGATCTCGAGATATGCAAACAACACAGAATGACAGACAGAGATCCCTTGCTTTATAGTAAGATAACATCTCTGTCAGTCTTAATAGAGGTTTGGCAGTCACCATTTTTAACTGTTTTTTCAGGGAAACGTAAGGTAACTTACATACAGGAAAAAAAGACCATATAGTTGATGACGTGTTGAAGGATTGAGGCTCCTCCAAACTGCAGTAAGCGCCTGTCGCCTGCAACTCTGCATCACCTCTATGTGTGGCTGCATCCTCCTCTTTTCCATTCCCTTGTAGTACTTAAAGTTGATCTGCCAACCAAAAAGGCCCCATAAAAAGCCCAAATGTAGATGCAGCCCAGTTTCTATCAAACAAGGAACCACATTAAAAGCTTTCCAGTGGTTTGCCAAGTCAAGTTGCTAAAACAAGCAACCTTTCCAAGGAGGATTCATGGTAGCCACAAGAAGCACGATGGTCACTGAATCATCGCTATACAAAGTAATGTTCATCCTAAAACAAGAAGGACATGACAACAGCATTCCTTGGATCAAATGTTGTTATAGTGATTACTAATTTACAAGGGCTGTGGCACGGCATTCAGTTTATACAGCGGAGTACACACACCATTTTTGAACCATGACTCACCATGATGACCACTAATCCTACCCGAAGATAAAACTGAACTACCAGATTAACACTGTTTTTCACATAACATTTATTCAGTTACCCACTTTCCCACCGCTAAACCAACTGTTTGTTGTTAATCTGATAAAAGGGTCTACATCGGCATGTCTTCACATACTAAATTATAGGTTTATTAGGGCTCAAACCTGCAGGTGACAGCGTTACAGTACAGAATTAGTGCTAACGTGGTTGCACTGTACATACACATTTGATTACGTTATCAAATATAAGATAACTGATGCCTCAGGAGTTGTTGTTTGAATGAAACATTGAACCTGGCTTTGCTATTTTTCTGGATAATGTGCACTGGTGAAGATTTCAAGTAGCCATAGTTAAGTATACTAAAGTATTTTGCAAATACGCTGTCTTAAAACAGGACAATTGACAGACCTCTTCTAATTTTGCGCATTTTATCAACCTGTTTAGGTCATAATAATTCACTATCTAGTTTTGTACCCTAAAGTTTAGTCTCATGAACTTGTTCAGCAGTAACATTGATGACAAACAGTATCGATACAGAGTCTGTTTTAAACTGACACAAATACAATACTTTTAGTTATTGAAACATTTAAAAATATTTGGGTATTTACAATCCATTCCACCATCTTTTTGAGTCCAAGCAGTACATGTACAGTAGAGTGATATACTCTCTAAGCATGCTGTCAGTACAGCCCATTGTTATTCCAAGACACTAATAGTCCGAAAAATGGCCCATTGGACCGAACAGTCCGTTACCCCAAAAACAACCGCCCATTGTAAAAATACATATTATTATGCAGAATGACGGCGATCAGTTGGAACAAAGGATTTCATTTGTCAAACATATATTTCCACAGGCCGAAATTTTCTGAAATCGAGGTCTGTCCGAATATTTTTCCCCCTGTACGAATGTTCCGCAGGGTTGTGGAAGCATTCGTAAGAAAATCAGTTTTTTCATAAATTTCTGTGCAAATTTTTCGGACGAAAATCCGTGCTTGGTGTGAAACGGCTGTAACTTTGTATTTATTCTTCCCGAAGAAGATATTGGTTGGGAGATAAATGAAATTAAAAATGTGTAAGGGAAATGTACAGCGAAGTCGGTCATTGTTGTGAAAGAAACCCCGACAGGGCGATGCCGCCGCCAAGCGGAGGGGTCTCTCATCGCCCTGAAGGAGTTTCTTTCACAACAATGACAACAATGAGCTGTACATTATCCCGCTTATTACACAGCTACTTACTGAAGAACTCTATTTTGACACAAAAACGGTCCGCCAGAGTCCGACATCAGAACTGCGCCCATAGAAACGGTTTGCTATAAAGAAATTACAGACCGCAGAACGCCGTGATTGACCAATCAGAATCGAGTATTCAACACAGCCGTGTAATAAGTAAGAATTAATGAATGCAAGATTTTTCTAAATTGTGTTCAGGAATTCCCAATACCGCAGTCCTGGTTGCTGATTTATTTTTCCAGAATGATTTTTGGCTTTTTATGCCTTTATTTGATAGTTTGCCGTTGAGATAGACAGGAAACATGGAGAGAGAGAGGGGGATGACAAAGGTACTCAGCTGGTATCCAGCCAGGTTTCGTGGTATGTCTTAGACCACTAGGATGTCCCAATATCCTGCTTTCTTTAACATCAGTTATAAAGAGAGTTTTTAACCTCTACAAATATTATCCAGCCAAAACAATCCAGATCTGCTAAACCTTAGTGTTTCAGTCAATATTGTGTATTATTCGTGGTAGAAGATCGCTGTGAGTGGGTGGCTGTATAGGGCATCCTTTATGTACGAGAGCCACCCATTCACCTGGCAGATGTTCTTTTAGCACCAGCGCATTAATAGACAAGTGGCATGCAGTCGTCTCTGAGCTTTCAGAATACATTCACTATCCTTATTGTCAAAGACTGTCAAAGCTGCCTCTGTCCTGTCTTGCATTTTTCCAACCTTGCCCTTTCACCTACTTCTCTCATATGCTTTCAGGGCACAGGTGTAAATGGACCGCCTTAAACTACTGGAACTGATACTCACAATCTGCTTGGCTCAGTGTGAGTTAGCCCATATATGAGAATAGGAAATATCCAGTAGCATGAAGATTCATTGCAGAGGAAGGATTACACGTGAGAGCATCTGATAGAGGTGTGCGGGTTAATCTGCAGATTGAAAAATCTGCTATATTGTCACATGCAAACAACTACGTCACAGCGGGCCACAACCAAGGCATCAAGTTGACCCCGTTTCTGTGCCTGCATCCCTTCAGAGACCTGTGTCTTTTTAGCACTACTCGATATCAGATTTAGCTCTTGTATCTTGAACAATGCAGAACAATATAACTTTCTGAATTGCTTTCTGACAATGATGCCAGTGTGCCTGTTTTTAAACCTGCTCGGCAACAACGGACCATAATTGAACCTAATCCATCGTCTGCGTCATCAGATGCCCTTCTAGGTTTTGTGTTTGGAGTTCTTTCATCATCTTGGGCGAGGAATCTTTGTAGCATGTGTGTTTGCGTGTAAATATATACCAGTTGCTGAGGAACGATGCCTTTAGCCCTGGCAGTTGCTGGAGGCAGGTTTTCATTTTTCCTGTGAGGCAGAGGTGTGAAAGGTTAGCTTGTGGAGTCAGATGGGTGTTTATACTGGGACGATGATCAGATGCTGCCTGCATCACTGTTGGAGACACCACGCCCTTTGTCTAAGTTTAGCCTTGTTTATGTACACGCTTAACTTGACATTTTCTCCTCAGCTTTCAGCCCAAGGCTTTATCTCAGACTGGATTCCAGTTTTAGCTGAAATGGGAGTCATGTATTGACTCAGGTCAGAGAAAAACTACTAGTACCTAATGTAACCCCTGTAAATCTAGTGTTCAGTATTGATGTGTGTGTGTGTGTGTGTGTGTGTGTGTGTGTGTGTGTGTGTGTGTGTGTGTGTGTGTGTGTGTGTGTGTGTGTGTGTGTGTGTGTGTGT
>CAKAOI010053161.1:24910-87193 GCA_916701655.1 Sebastiscus albofasciatus | reverse complement strand
GTCGCGGGGGCAACAGCTCCAGCAGGGGACCCCAAACTTCCCTTTCACGGGCCACATTAACCAGCTCTGACTGGGAGATCCCGAGGCATTCCCAGGCCAGTGTGGAGATACAATCTCACCACCTAGTCTCAGGCTCAGCTCTCTTTTCATCACAACGGTGCGGTAGAGCGAATGCAATACCCCCCCCCCCCCGCCGCCATTCCATAGTCCCCTCACTCGCGAACAAGACCCCGAGGTATTTGAACTCCTTCACTTGGGGTAAGGACTCATTCTAAGGTTATTATTCATTGAGTTTGACTGTCGTGATATTATTTGCAGTTAAGATATTTGGGTAGCAGGCTTCGCCATATCTGATGTGTTTAGTTTATAGTTCACATAGACCTGGGGGATGGATCTGACTCAGCTGAAGTTGGCTGATTTTTTTCTCTCACACACCTTAAACAAGATCCTGTCTCTCAATTGCAGGGCAATACTTCCTTCCTGTATTTGTTCTGTATAATTAATCATAACTAAATAATAAAAAATAATTTGGTGACATTGGCAGAACATTGACATGTCCACAGAGCATGAGTGGCGAGTTTAAGAGTGAGAGCAAGAGCCACCAGACAATCAGACGGAGGATCAGCAAGAAACCAGAACAGATCTGTGGTGAGCTTCTTTTTCTCTCTCTCTGTGTTTCAGGATATCAGAACGGGGCAACAATCTGAAGTCTTTTGGGGTAGATAAGTGAATTACAGAAGGACGCTGGAGTTGATGTAGAAATCTGTCCTGTATTTTCACCTCATTTCACGGGTGGTTCACAAGTTAATTAACTTGTAGGCAGAACTTTCTTCACCTTTGAACGTAGCCAGACCAGCTGTTAACCAGCTGCTGGCTGTAGCTTCATGTTCCCAGGACCGTATGATGGAGTGATTATGTTATCTTGACCACCTTGAGCATTCAGACATGTATCCTCAACTCTCACCTGTCCAGGTCTTCTTCTATCTGTGTAGCAGTACGAGTTATTGAGGCCTGAGCCATGCGTCTAACTGTGGTAACCGCTGTCCTGCTGTTGGTCGGCTCCCTGAACACCGTGACTGCCGACATTGACTGTAAGTACCAAAACCATCATCACCGACACATTATTGAACTAAAACCCAAGAAAATGTATTTATTAAAGCACTTGGGTTCCCACAGCTCCTTCCATTTGGGATGCTTGTCAAAAATTTCCACACATGCCATGTGGTGACGGATGGACCCGCTTTGATGAGAATTGCTGTGTCAAATATGTCAAGACTGCAAAAACTTTCCAGGATGCACAGGTGAAAAAAAAACATTAAATCCATCCTCATTTATTATATGTTGTGATAAAGTGCTGCTAACACTTTTCTACCAACACGTTTCTGTTGATTTCAGGATGAGTGCCGCATATCCGACGGTGATCTGGTATCCATACACAGTGTTGAAGAGGTGGTGCACCTGGTTTGTTTGACCAGTTATAACACCGCTCGTTCTGAACCCCATGCTGTTTGGATTGAAGCCAAAAGATCAGGGGTAAGCAGTGAATGACTCATAGAGAGCCTAAGTCTTTAACTCTTCCGGAGGACCACCACAGGGCCTTATTTAGGAAACGATAACAAAAACAATAGTCAACGGAGAGAGATAAATATTTTCTTGATCCTGTTTGAATTGCGCCATGTATTGTCCTAGGTTTGTCGTAGTATTATTTAGTTTTGTGTGAAACCGCTCAGTGAACTACATCTCTCGTCTCGCACAATATACGTCAACTCCTGATCTTTTTATCAGCCGGGAAAATAAAGAAGGATCAGACCGGTTGCTGGTGGGATTTCATCCCAGTGGGAAACACACAGACATCGTAGCTTCAGAGAGAGAAAGAAACTTTACATATGCCACTTTTGGGTGTGTCGTATTCCTTATAACAAATTTTCACAGTCTGATAGTTTTAAGCAAACTTTCTTGACTTGCAAAATTATCTTTTAAGTTGACAAACATCATATGTGTGATTCATGGCGCAATCCAAACAGGATCAAAAAAATATTTATCTCTCTCCGTTGACTGCCGTACATATTTTTTTCCAAAATAAGGTCCTGTTGTGATCAACCGGAAGCGGCGGGACTTAGGCTCTCTATTGTGATCAGAGAGCAGACTGATTGGCTGGTTATTAAACTCATTGATAGATGAATGGGAGGGATGTCCCTGATGGAGGAGTATGTGTGTCACATGTCATCACCTTTGTGTTTTTCAGGAGCACTTTGCATACACCGATGGATCTGAATTAAACTACAATGGATGGTATTATGGTGAGCCGGACAACGTTGGTGGAGAGGAGGAGTGCATCGAGATGGACTTCAAAGGTAAGCGAAAAAAAGAGGATTAGAAAGAAAGGTTGAAGCATTAAGAATAGGTGGAAGCCAACAATTAACTTTTGAATAATTCAAAAGTGCACATGAAGAACACGAGGCCTCATGTACAAGTCCCACAAACAGATTCTTTCTTAAAAAGCACGTACGAGAGATCCAGGAGAACTTGTCATATTGATTCACAGAAGTAAAAACACATTATGACTTAATGGGCATTGATTACACTAATGATCACGAATGTGCACCCGCTCCCGAACAGGTGACCATCATCTGTAGGTAATGTAGACAAAAATGCATGCAAAAATATTTCTGCATGATTCCTCCATTATCTGGCTGCTCAGAGCAGGAAATGTGACTACATCTGTGAAGTAACGAGATTATTCTGTTTGAACGCTGACGTTGTGTTTTATAAACCACTGAAAGGATGTTTTCCTCTGTAACACCTGACGCCACTGAATGGGATGTTTTCTGTTGTGCGTTTTCCAGCGTTAGGAAGGTGGAATGATGTACCCTGCTCCAAGAAGAACTACTTTGTGTGTTCAAAGAACAGCAAAGCAGGATATTATGACTATGAAACAAAAACAGCAAAAACAAAAACTTGGTACGAAACTTATGCAAAATTTTGGTAAAGTTCATCAACAGCTGATGTTTGCTTTCACAATTTCAATCAGTGGACCAGTCTGTTTCATGATAACCACTGTAAACACAAGCTTTTAAATTTACTGCAATAAACGCTTCAGCATTCATGTTCCAGCGTCTTGTTTTCATTTCTGTTCAGCAATATGAGTGTAGAAATCTTGTTCAAGTTCTTCCAGATGCATTTCTTTAAAACATAACTGTGGAAAAACAACCGTTCTGCACCAGATTGCACGATGACAGCTCTAATCTATAAGAATGGGGGAGTTGTTCTTTAGAAGGGACATATCACGAAAAACTGTGGTTCTCAGTGCTTGTTCACATACATTTGGGTAACTTGAGTGTCTACCAACTTTATTCGTGGGCTGCCTAGATCAGAAAACATGTGATTCAACAAGCCATTCAGATTTAGAATGTAACGGCCACAGCTTGAGAACTACCGCTGCAAAGGTGAACCATTTTCAAGGCTTATTGAAAAAGGCTGGGACGCAGTCTTGAGCTATGGGGTATGACACATGCGCAGTAGAACTGGAGCTGCGGTCGTGCGTTGCTATTGGCTCAATTTTGGAGAGTGCAGACCAGATTTCATAGCACATGTGTTGAACCCCCAATGATATGACGCGATGATGACGCTTGACATCTCCTCTTTTCATCCTTCTTGTCATATGTTAACCTCAACCCCCACATCACACCCTCTCTGTCCTTCCTGAGCACATGTGCCCTGAAGAACAAAGAAGCCATGTGGTAACATGTTGGCGGCCATCTTTGATCGCGCAATCTTTGTAGTTTTACAGTGCTCGCCATTTTGTCTGTAGGCAAATGCAGACATCTTGAGACAAGTAGCCAGCCATCTTGTCTCTCTCCCTCTGTCTCTCTCTCTCTCACACACACATGCTTACACGCTTTGTTTGGTTTGTTTAGTTTAGTTATTTAGTTAGATTAATATTGTTTTTTAAACCTTTATTATCTTGTAAATAAATGTTTGTGGAATATACGTGCTGGTCTGTTTAATGTTGTACAAGAGTGAATAATGCCAACCTCTGCTATGTCAAGAACTCCAATATTCTTCAACCTTTACTATCTATTTTGGTTATAGTTATTAATTTAATTATTAATCAAAGTTCCAAATTGATAGTTTAGTATATTTAATGAGATTATATGAACATTTTGGTTATTGGTCCCTGATTCCAGGGTGCTGTCCCATTTATTATTAATGTTTATTGATAATTTGTATTAATACTAATAATTATATTGATATTATTAATAATTTGCTAATAACCAAACCTGTTAATACCAAATCCCTACAACCAGCTATATTCCTTTACTGTAAGTTATTGTATCTACCCTTCATTGGGTATTTATGCATTGTGTCTGTATGTTTCTACACAAGGTGCCAAACATCTGAACATGTCTAAACATCATAAAACTGCAGGATTGCAGGCTGGGTGCGAGGTCCTGTGCGGTCGCAAAGGGATTTTATAAGAGGTGCCAACAATAGAGACCATTGATATTCAAATTTATAATAAAGGTGACCTATGCAATCCACAAAAGAGGACCTGAAAAGACCTCGGGGAGAGGAGACAGGAAAACCTTTTCAAACTGCTGTAACTCTATCGTCAATGAATGGCCATTCTTCATCTTTTGCTGGCTTTACTCTGATCAGACATCTATCACCCTGGACTGTAGTAGAAATGTTGTTCTGATGGGCTAATAATAGGACCCTGCATGAATTAAATGGATCAGGCTCTAAAGGCCTATTCACATCCAGAACAATGCCGGACAACTAGAAAACAAATAATGATGCATTGTTGCTCCAGCATTCACACAACAGTGTTGTCTGTGCTGAATTACAAACAGTCAAGTACTTACACTTAGTTAGAACTCTTATTTAACGGTTTTCAGTCTTTTCTGTACCAACAAAGAAAGATTGTTGTATGTTTTTATTGACACATGCTGCCTTTAAATGGAACTCATGAGGTTGTATTTTTGATATGGATAGCATTCAAGTGGTGTGTTGGTTAATTTCTGGTATACAGAACGAGACAAGAAACTGCCTTCCAGTATCAGATCAGAGGATGAACAACAGCAGGCTCACATGTGCCATTAAAATACCTGCAACCTTTATTAGTTCTGTTTTGTTTGTTTGTGTACCTTAAATATGAGCTATTTTGGAAGAAAAATGAAAGAAAATAAACAGTGAATAAAATTAAATATGCTATGCTTCATTTATTTAAGTGTTACTTAGGTGGTCTTTATTTATTTTTGAAGTTACATCTTATATTAAAGTGATACACTGTTTTCCCTCTTTTTAAAATCACAGAAAAACTACAAAATCTTACCAAGTATATTTGTTTAATTACTAGTCAAAATATCTCATAACTCTTGATATAAGACATAATCACCTAACATTAACATTTCAGTGACATATTGTTTTTAGACAATGCATCTTGAATATCTTAAGTGAAAAAAATACTAATTTAGAGCATTATAGGCTCATTTTGACACACAACACTCCCTATTACTAATGAAATATAGCTCAAAATGAGTTTTACCAGCTAATTTAAATATCTCTTTTTATTTCTAAATATAACATCTTATTTCAAGAAACTTTCACTTGTTTCATTGGCAGATTTGTTTTACTTATTACAAGCAAATAAACCATGTATTCATTGATACCTCCGCCTTGGAAGGAGGTTATGTTTTTATCGGCGTTGGTTTGCCTGTATGTCCGTCTGTCCTTCTGTTTGCAGGATTACTAGGATCAACATCGATTCATGGAGGGACCTTCCTCTGGTCAGCTCACTTTACTGCCAAGCAGGTGAAATACAGAGTGATATATATGCTGACAGTCTTTGACTTAATGGCCACTGGCGTCACTGTAAACAAGCAATTTCTGATTCTTACATAGAGCCCCTTTAATGTTAAAAAACACATTATTTTTCATATATACTGTCCTTCTGAATATACCTGTATTCACCCTCTGTCTGAAATGCTCCGTATTTTTAGAAAAATATGGCAAGAAGGATGAAAAGGGGAGATGTCAAGTGTCATCATCGCGTCATATCATTGGGGGTACAACACATGCGAGGTAAAATCTGGTCTGCACTCTCCAAAATTGAGCCAACAGCAACGCACGACCGCAGCTCCAGTTTCACAGCACATGTGTCATACCCAATAAATCAAGACTGCATGTCAGCCTCTTTCAATAAGCCTTGAAAATGGTTTACCTTTGCACAGGTAGTTCTCAAGCTGTGGCCGGGATATTCTAAATCTAAATGGCTTGCTGAATCACATGTTTTCTGATCTAGGCAGCCCACGTAAAGTGACCGGCTTTTTTCCCAGTGTGTAAGTTGGTAGACACACCAGATACATTTGGGTATGTGAACAAGCACTGAGAAAAACAGTTTTTCATGATATGTCCCTTTGAAAGAACTCCTCCCCCATTCTTATAGGTTAGAGTTTTCATAATATGAATAGACTCATCCTTTAAAGAGGTTAGTGCATACATAATGCTGTCACTATGCAATCTGGTGCAGAATAGTTCTTTTTCCACAGTTCTGTTTAAAAGAAATGTACCTGGAAGAACTTGACCAAGATTTCTAAACTCACATTACTAAACAGAAATGAAAACAAGACGCTGGAACATGAATGCTGAAGCGTTTATTGCAGTAAATTTAAAAGCTTGTGTTTACAGTGGTTATCATGAAACAGACTGGTCCATCTGCAGCACAGCTGATCAGCCGTCGATGTCTACACTGATTGAAATTGTGAAAGCAAACATCAGCTGGTGATGATCTTAGAAGAGTTGTTGTTGAAGTGGCAATTTTTACCACTTCAATTTTTTCCACTTCTGTACTTTAGCAAGTTTAACATCGTCAAGAAGCACTCCTTTGCTGTTCTTTGAGCACACAAAGTAGTTCTTCTTGGAGCAGGGTACATCATTCCACATTCCCATCACTGGAAAACACACAACAGAAAACATCCCATTCAGTGGCGTCAGGAGTTACAGAGGAAAACATCCTTTCACTGGTTCATAAAACACAACGTCAGCGTTCAAACGGAATAACCTTGTTACTTCACAGATATAGTCACATTTCCTGCTCTGAGCGGCCAGATAATGGAGGAATCATGCAGGAACATTTTTGCATGGATTTTTGTCTACACTACCTACAGATGATGGTCACCTGTTCAGGAGCGGGTGCACATTCGTGATCATTAGTGTAATTAATGCCCATTAAGTCATAATGTGTTTTTACTTCTGTGAATCAATATGACAAGTTCTCCTGGATCTCTCGTACGTGCTATTTAAGAAAGAATCTGTTTGTGGGACTGGTTCATGAGGCCTTGTGTTCTTCATGTGCACTTTTGAATTATTCAAAAGTTAATTGTTGGCTTCCACCCATTCTTAAAACTTCAACCTTTCTTTCTAATTCTCTTTTTTCCCCTTACCTTTGAAGTCCATCTCGACGCAGTCCTCTTCTCCACCAACGTTGTCCGGCTCACCAAAATACCATGCATTGCAGTTGAATTCAGATCCATCGGTGAATGCAAAGTTCTCCTGAAAAACACCAAAGTGATGACATGTGACACACATACTCCTCCATCAGGGACATCCCTCCCATTCATCCATCAATGAGTTTAATAACCAGCCAATCAGTCTGCTCTCTGATCATAATAAGAGGCCTAAGTCCCGCCCCTTCAGGTGGACCACCATGGGACCTTATTTCAGATGTACGGCAGTCAACGGAGAGAGATACATATTTTTTTTATCCTGTTTGGATTGTGCCATGAATCACACATATGATGTTTGTCAATTTAAAAGATAATTTTGCAAGTCAAGAAGGTTTGTTGTAAACTATCAGACTGTGAAAATTTGTTATAAGGAATACGACACACCCAAAAGTGGCATAAGTAACATATATCTCTCTCTCTGAAACTATGATTCCTGTGTGTTTCCCACTGGGATGAACTCCCACCAGCAACCGGTCTGATCCTTCTTTCTTTTCCCGGCTGATAAAAAGACCAGGAGTCGCTGGATAAAACACATCAGGTCAGATAACTTTTCATCTGTGCGTGGAACATAGCTACGTTATCTAGCTAGGTAGTGTTGGTGACGTATATTGTGCGAGATGAGAGATGTAGTTCACTGAGCGGTTTCACACAAAACTAAATGATACTACGACAAACTGAGAATTTCTGGACTTGCAAAATCATGTTTTAAATTGACAAACATCACGTGTGATTCATAATATTTATCTCTCTCCTTTGACTACCGTTCATATTTTTTTCAGAAATAAGGCCCTGTGGTGGTCCACCAGAAGAGGCGGGACTCAGGCTCTCTATGAGACATTCACTGCTTACCCCAGATCTTTTGACTCCAATCCAAGCAGCTTGGGGTTCAGAACGAGCGGTGTGATAACTGGTCAAACAAAGCAGGTGCACCACCTGTTTAGCATTGTGTATGGATATTAGATCACCGTCGGAGCTGCGGCACTCGTCCTGAAATCAACAGAAATGCGTTGGCAGAAAAGTGTTAGCAGCACTTTATCATAACATATAATAAATGAGGATGGATTTAATGGTTTTTTTTCACCTGTGCGTCCTGGAAAGTTTTTGCAGTCTTGACATATTTGACACAGCGATTCTCATCAAAGCAGGTCCATCCGTCACCACATGGCATGTGTGGAACGTCTTGACACATGTCCCAAATGGAAGGAGCTGTGGGAACCCAAGTGCTTTAATAAACAAAGTTTCTTGGGTTTTACTACAATAATGTGTCGCTGATGATGGTTTTGGTACTTACAGTCAATGTCGGCAGTCACGGTGTTCAGGGCGCCGACCAACAGCAGGACAACGGTTACCACAGTTAGACGCATGGCTCAGGCCTCAATAACTCATACTGCTACACAGATAGAAGAAGACCTGGACAGGTGACAGTTGAGGATACATGTATGAATGCTCAAGGTGGTCAAGATAACATAATCACTCCATCATACGGTACTGGGAATATGAAGCTACGGCCAGCAGCTGGATAACAGCTGGTCTGGCTCCGTTCAAAGGTGAAAAAAGTTCTGCCTACAAGGTAATTAACTTGTGAACCACCTGTGAAATGAAGTGAAAATACAGGACAGATCAACTCCAGCGTCCTTCTGTAATTCACTTATCTACCCCCAAAGACATCAGATTGTTGCCCCGTTCTGATATCCTGAAACACACAGAGAGAGAAAGGAAGCTCACCACAGATGTGTTCTGGTTTCTTGCTGCTTCTCCGTCTGATTGTCTGGTGGCTCTTGCTCTCACTCTTAAACCCGCCACCCATGCCTTGTGGACATGTCAATGTTCTGCCAACGTCACCAAATGAATTTATTATTATTTAATTATGATTATTTATACAGAACAAACACAGGAAGGAAGTATTGCCCTGCAACTGAGAGACAGGATCTTGTTTAAGATGTGTGAGAGAAAAAGATCAGCCAACTTCAGCTGAGTCAGGGTCCTGTTTTATCCCCCAGTGACTGATGTCAAACTGGCACTTTAAGTGTGTTTGCAGCAACAACCTTTGTAGCAACTCATAATGTAATAATGGTTTTGTGCATAATACGTTATTACATTATATAAGAAATTCAGCTCATTGTGCAATAATTTAAGAAAAGAGCACTCTCCTTGTCCTCTTAAAGCATGGGAGTCCTTCTAATACAAGTAGGACTAATACCACAAAACCAATAGTAGTGGATGTAAAAGAGTGATAATACAACTATAGGAATTGATGTCATTGGGTTGTCCTCAGATTGGGTTGTCCTCAGACGGGCTTTCAAGCGGAGCTTCCAGCTATCTCAGTCCACCATACATGTGGCTAGCTCACCAGCACTGTCCAGCATCTCTCCTCAGTACGTCCATGTATGTTGGTGTGGGACGTCCCTGTGATCGATGCCCGTGTGTTGGTTCCCACAGCACCAGCATGCTTGCTGGGAGTTCTTGATGTCTTTGGCAGTGACCGAGAAGTCTCATTCCCAGGCTGCCACTTTGTCACTAAGCCTTGGTAGTCCCTCGTACAGACGGAATTAATTAATGATGATAGCAGTTGGTGTCAAGCAGGCAGCGGACGCGGCAGCAGATGCAGCCACAATCCAGGTGACATCCAGATCCAGGTGAAACCCCGCTCCAAGTGTACCCCTGCTCCAGGTATGACCTCGCTCCAGGTGTGACCCTGCTCCATGGTTACCTGCGAGACAAGGAGGCACAAGAACTCCCGGGAAGGAATGAAGTTAGTAACAATGAATGGGACATGAATATATACAGAAGGAGAGATGAGCTCAGTGTGACATAGGAAGTCCCCCGGCAGTCTAGGCCTATAGCAGCTTAACTAGGGGCTGGTCAAAGACAGCCCTAACTATAAGCGTTATCAAAGAGGAAAGTCTTTAGCCTTCTCTTAAATGTAGAGGGGGTGTCTGCCTCCCGGACTGAAACTGGGAGCTGGTTCCACAGAAGAGGAGCTTGATAGCTGAAGGCTCTCGCTCCCATTCTACTTTTGGAGACTCTAGGAGCCTCAAGTAACCCTGCTGCATTCTGGGAGCGCAGTGCTCTAGTGGGGCAATAGGGTACTATGAGCTCTTTAAGATATAATGGGGCCTGACCGTTTAGCGCTTTGTAGGTGAGGAGGATGATTTTAAATTCTATTCTTGATTTTACAGGGAGCCAGTGCAGAGAAGCTAATACAGGAGTTCTTATCAGTACATGTGCTGCAGCATTCTGGATCAACTGGAGAGTCTTAAGAGACTTATTGGAGCAGCCTGATGATAAAGAGTTGCAGTAATCTAGTCTAGAGGTAACAAATGCATAGACTAATTTTTCTGCATCATTTTGAGACAGGATGTGCCTGATCTTTGTAATGTTACGTAGATGAAAGAAGGCAGTACTTGAGGTTTGTTTTATGTGAGAGTTAAAGGACATATCCTGATCGAAGATAACTCCCAGATTCCTTACGGTGGTGCTGGAGGCCAGGGCAATGCCATCTAGAGTAACTATATCATTAGATAATTTGTTTCGGAGGCGTTCAGGGCCAAGTACAATAACTTCAAACTTGTTTGTTTATATGTATGTGAGACATGATTCAGCCTAAACTCAGTTCAGCCCAGTTTGGGTCTTTTCCAGCTCCCTGACCCAGGTGTGACTCCACAAAGACAGCAGAAGTGACCCTCATTTCTTTTACAGTTGTACCAAATGGAGTCTCTCTCTGTCTCCCTGTGTTTAAGACGATAAAGTGATAAACTGTACCGAGCTCAGGTCGGGTGAGTGACATCGCCTCTGGCCGAGAAACTGTTGTTTAACTATTAATGTTTATTGAGCATTTTAATCCCTCATTTCATATGTAAGGAGGACATTCAGAGCTAGGAAACAGTTCATGTTGATGAGAACCAACAAAGATAGTTTATTTTGATGACACTGCATATTTAAAGTTAAAGGGTGGGGTTGGCAAATAGTATTCAACGGATTCCACACAAATCCCTTAATAAACTTTTAAATGGCCCTTTGGTTCATGTGGTCTCTGGGCTTACTTGAGCACAGATATGAAGAAATATTCTATGTGGGTCATTTGGCTGAAATGTTGCGTCATTTTTGGTCACAAGTAGAGACTCTTGGTTTTTAAAAATAAATAAATTCAACTTGTATGAAATAGAAGTGAACCCAGCTCACCGATGCATGCAGAAGAGTTGCACATATAAATCTTAAGTGTCAGGGTTGTGGAATACTTACTTATATTGACCTAAATGTTGATACAGTCTTAACATCATATATAATAGTAAAACACTGGCAGGGGACATTTTACTGCACAATACATAAATTAACTTTAAGTACTTTCAGTACATTTTGTTGATAATATTTATAAATACTTTTACTTAAGGATGTTATGCTGATGTTATGGCCCTTGTTAGTCTTCTCCTGAATGACAATGCCATACATGAGGAGGCTAACTTTAGCTATGTCACTGTACTTCGGGACTGGTGTCAGGCAAGTAAACTGGAGATAAATGTGGCCAAAACAAAAGAACTTATAACGTAAACAAAACCAAGTGGAACCAGTAGCATCCTCACTGTCATACTCAATAACCAGCCTGTAGAGAAAGTTGAAGTACTTGGGCACAACTATTGATCAGACCCAAACTTTTAATGAGACAGAGGGCATTTTTAAGAGAGCCAATCAGCGCTTGTTTTTAATGAGGAAGCTGAGGAGCTTTGGTGTTAGCCAACACATGCTTTAAATGGCATACAGAAGCCCGGTTGAGAGCATCTTATCATTTAAAATAACAGCATGGTACAGCAACTTGACTACAAAGTTGGTTCTGGTTCAATATAATTTCTTTATCAATATTTCAACCTGTCCTCACTCCCAACTCGTCAAATACTGCCGTTTGGAAAGTGTCCCTAAAACTTGCAGTGGCAAATTGCTGTGTGCGTTCACGAGAGTATAAGATTGCCCTCCATCTCTTTGCCGCTGCCATCGACATCGGTGCATTTCATTTCAAACTGTTGTTGTAGGAGTGAAAAGGCAAGTAATTAAACAGACATCAAAATAGAACAATTTCAACATTGCTAAAATGGTTTATGATGTCATTTGATAAGTGTGGGCTGATGTGTTGTGTGTTGTGTGTTGTTAACACCCAATTATCATACCCAGCCACAAATGGGGAGGGGGGGGGAATAATGAAATGAGAAAACGGTTGCCAGCTCTGAGTGGCTAAAGGGATTTTATAAGAGGTGCCAACAATAGAGACCATTGATATTCAAATTTATAATAAAGGCGACCTATGCAATCCACAAAAGAGGACCTGAAAAGACCTCGGGGAGAGGAGACAGGAAAACCTTTTCAAACTGCTGTAACTCTAATGTCAATGAATGGCCATTCTTCATCTTTTGCTGGCTTTACTCTGATCAGACATTTATCACCCTGGACTGTAGTAGAAAATGTTGTTCTGATGGGCTAATAATAGGACCCTGCATGATTAAATGGATCAGGCTCTAAAGGCCTATTCACATCCAGAACAATGCCGGACAACTAGAAAACAAATAATGATGCATTGTTGCTCCAGCATTCACACAACAGTGTTGTCTGTGCTGAGTTACAAACAGTCAAGTACTTACACTTAGTTAGAACTCTAATTTAACGGTTTTCAGTCTTTTCTGTACCAACAAAGAAAGATTGTTGTATGTTTTTATTGACGCATACTGCCTTTAAATGGAACTCATGAGGTTGTATTTTTGATATGGATAGCATTCAAGTGGTGTGTTGGTTAATTTCTGGTATACAGAACGAGACAAGAAACTGCCTTCCAGGATCAGATCAGAGGATGAACAACAGCAGGCTCACATGTGCCATTAAAATACCTGCAACCTTTATATGTTCTGTTTTGTTTGTTTGTGCACCTTAAATATGAGCTAATCTTGAAGAAAAATGAAAGAGAATAAACAGTGAATACAATTAAACATGCTATGCTTAATTTATTTAAGTGTTACTTAAGTGGTCTTTATTTATTTATTCATTTTTTGAAGTTACATTTTATATTAAATTGATACTCTTTATCTTAAGTGCAAAATGTACGACTTTATAGCATTACAGGCTCATTATGGCACACATCACTTCCTATTACTAGTGAAATATAGCTCAAAATTAGTTTTACCAGCTCATTTAAAGATTTGTTTTTATCTTTACATATAACATCTTATTTCAAGAAATCTCAACAAGTGACATTTTCACTTGTTCCATTGGCAGATACACCGTGTATTCATTGTTACCTCCTTCCAAGGCCCTGTCTGTGTGTCTGTCTGTCCTTCTGTTAGCAGGAGTACTCCAAAAATTTACGATGGATTTGAATAACATTTTTGGAGGGCTGGGGTGTGGCATAATGAACAATCCATTAGATTTTGGTTGCGATCCGGATCATGAGGCCGAGGTCTGCGCTCTCCGAGTGCCATTCTAGTTTTACTTATTTTTCAAGTGGCCTTTTTTTTTCCCAGTGAAGCACATTAAAAAGGCTGATTTAATTATTCCAATTATTTCCTTTTGTTATCTTGTGTAACAATTTTAAAAGTGTTCTGCCAATAACGGTGATTAAAGTATATATAATATATTTCAGCAATGCTATTTTAACTGGAACACATGAAGGTTTTCAGCATTATATTAAAGACAACTGTTGAGTGTTCCAAGTTCCCCTGGCTTCATATTTTAATGGGACGCTCCAACTGGCATCGATAAATATGGTCC
Organism: Sebastiscus albofasciatus; assembly: GCA_916701655.1. Taxonomy (NCBI): domain Eukaryota; kingdom Metazoa; phylum Chordata; class Actinopteri; order Perciformes; family Sebastidae; genus Sebastiscus; species Sebastiscus albofasciatus. The sequence continues at coordinate 72,938 of CAKAOI010053161.1, read as the reverse complement.
ATCGCTGCTCTGAATTTTCTGGCGTCCCCCCGGGTGGACTAACGATCTGTTTGGCCGGGGATAAACTGCTCCAAGTGCTCTCTGCATTCTGAATCCCTATTACAGTCATTTCAGCGCATTTATGTTCCTCTAACCTTCAATTCTTCCATCATGAATGGCAGTTTGTTTGAGAACGGACTGTCCTCACAGTTCTCACTCTTCTGTTGTTATTTAACAAAAAAAACACACAAAGGCCTGATGATAGCTGTCAAGCTTGAACATATGCCTTCACTCTGGAGAGAGGCAGGTTATCAAGTACGCGGCCGTGACAGCAGACAATGCAGATATCCACTGGAATAGAGCGCAAAGAAGAACTGTGGAGAAGTGGTGGAAAGGGTAATAACATTATTATACGTTAAGGTCATTGACATTTTTTGTTTGTTTGTTTCTGCAACAAAGATACACAACTTTTTTCAAACTGTCACCATTAGTGAGGATGCACACCGATAGGCAATAAGTCTCGCTGTTGGCGCTCCAGTCCAGTTCAGCTTACAGTAGGTGTACGATGGGTCGAAGGTCAGGACTCTGGGGACGAGTTATTATCATCACTTCCCACTTGCTGCTGCGCTGCGCTCCGTGTTTCCTTATGGGGAGTGATGAGGTCAATGCATAATCTATTGTATATTCATATATTAATCTATTCCACATGAGTTGGCTGACTAATTTTACTGTACTGTTGTATGCAGTCACCCTTTTAATCAAAGGTTTACATGTCGCAGCATTAACGTTTTGTATTATTATGTGTAAAACATAAAGAATTATATAATTTTCTGCAAACTTTTCTTGTGTCATTCTTTCTCAGGATCAGTGTGAACCATCAGTGTGTACTGATCTAAGCTATGAGGCCAAGAGTACAGCTCTGTCAGCATTACAAGGGTCCACTATATGCACCTCAATATCCACCTGTAAAATAACAATGGTGTTAACGGTAGAAAAGGACAGGCTTGTGAAGTGTTAAAAGGTAAGAAAGGCTATTATCAGTTGCCATGGCCTCTCAACAATCACCTGACAGTTATTTTCCAAGCAGCAGCTGTTGGTTGAATCCTACCAACATCTGTCTGTTTTTTATAGCATCCATTTTCCTTTTTTTCTCCTGACTTCCAACAGCGACTCACAATCCCCTTTTCAAATATGTTTTTTTAGCTACAATGACCCTAATACACCTTCGTACAACTGGAATGTCTATGTGTACCAAAATATACGCTCTTGCAATACAATATAACAGCATTATGAGGCATTGTTATAATAATAATAAATCAATAAAAGTAGAGCAAATCTGAAATAGTGAGTTTTTAAAAGAAGACAATGTGTTCAGCTTCCCTGATCTCCTCCGGCAGATCATTCAACAAGTGAGAGACCTGAACAGAAAAGGCCCGGTCACCTTTAGTTTTAAGGTTTGATTGAGGAAGATCAGGAATGTCTTACCAGGACACCTCAGGTAGCATTCAGGCTCGTAGGAGGTCAGGAGGTCAGCTATATATTTTGCAGCTAACGCCCTAAAGAGCCTTAAAAGTGGTCATTACCATGTTAAAACCAGTGTGATGTGTTCTCTCCTGTTGGATCTGGTTGTGAGTCTGGCTGCAGCCTTTTGAATCAGCTCAAGTTTATTGAGGCTTTGTTGTGTGAGACATGAGAAGAGAAGAGTGCATTGCAGTAATCTAATCAGGAATAAATTAATACATGAATTACTGTTTCTTGGAAGATAGAAATGAAAATCTTCTTAATTGGAAAAAGCATGATTGGACAAGTGAGTTAATATGCTGGTTGAATTTGAGGTGGTTATCAAATATAATACAGAGGTTTTTGCAGAAGTTAGTAATGTTAGATGAGGGTGAGAAGAAATATGATGAGTCTGTACCAGTGATAATAATCTTGGATTTTACCGAGTTTATCTTCAGAAAATAATATGCCATCCAGATATTAATATGCACATGTGGATATTGTTTAATTGATGGTATCATTGGTGTCAAAGGAAAGATATACTTAAGTATCATCGGCATAAAGATTTTTATCAAATATTGAGTTTCTTGATAATATGACCATAACCAGAGCATAATGGGTAAAACAATCTAGTATTATATAAACCTAATTTTGTAGGAGAAATGGTTGCATGTGCACATGAAAACATATATTAAGGTGTGAGCAGTTCAGTAATTCTTACATTTTGAAAGTCTTTCCCCCTTCCTCTGTCAACTTATCCTCTGGCTGAATGAAGGATTAAGTGTTGTGAAGGTGAAAATAAATACGAACAAAGAGTAACTGAATAAATAGATTCAACAAGTGCAGGTCACCACTGATGTACGGTAGAATGCATGAGCCAGATCCTCTTCTTAACTGAACATAACAAGGCCAACGATGTGCTCTGAGTACCCTACAGAAATAATACTTCTTTCTTTTCTTGCCTGCTGAGCCGTCATCTTGACATGCTGATGTTTTTTTTTACCTTGAGTCTGTGTTTAAAAAAGGCTTTCAGAGATAAAACCATAACTTCTCAGCAGAATCTCTACTGTGTTAACATACAAGCAAGGAGAGGAGCATTTTACGCATTAATTAGTCAAGATGGCTGAATGCATAATTGATGGATGCTAAATATAAGCAACCATACTGTCACAGAAGAAAACTACACGTTGCACACACCCATGTGTTCACACATGAGCGAGCAGTCTGACACCACACGGAGCAAAGCTTTTCAAAGACTTTAATACGTCTCAGCTAGGTAAAATGGATATTTAAATAACACTGCAGATTTAGATTCTCCTTTCTCATTAATCTAAATTTGAAAATTAATATTGCTAGTTTAAATAAGTTCCTGCTCCTTTAATCGTTTCGCTCTGTAGAAGATGGGAAAAAAGTAAAAATGAGAGTTTAGTAATAACATTTGTCTGTGGGTATTAGAAATATATAAATGAGTGTGTGTGTGTGCCTTTCTTTGAATCCTTTTATATTGATGTGCATTCATATGTCCTGCTGCTGACACTTAACTGAGCTTTGTTACTTTGCTCTGCTGAAAACAAATTCATCTGACTCAAGTAAGTAAACACAACACACATGTTGGACCGGTCTGCAGCACATGATTTAAATCCAGTGTCAATATTCAGTGTTGCTGTTTTAAGTTTGTTTACTTTTAATGGGGTGAAAAGTAATGGTGGGCTGGTGGATCGAAGTGTAGCTTTTTTTTTATAATCATGATCTTTTCCATGAAGTTCATTCATATAAAATCAAAGATTGCAAAAGAATTTGCAAGGAGCACAGGCGAAAAAGTAACATGTCACATATGTATGTTCATACATATATAAATCCGCCTGCATACAAACATAAATATGCACGCATGCAGACCCAATTTGGAAAATGTTATTAAAATACTTTTAATAAAATACATACATAATGATTTTGCAAGTCTCAGTTTGCGAGGCAGCATGTTCCAGAGTTGAGGTGCTCCAACAGCAAAAGCTTGATCCCCTTATTCAAGTGTCTCCAATTACCGAACCTTAACCAACATGACCACCATGTGGAGGCATTGTGGGAATACATCGTTTTAAACATGTAACATTAGATTCTCTGTGAGGCTGATGTTAAGTAGGTATAATTTTGATCATGTTCAACATCTAATCACAGGGTGTTAGCATGCTAGCATTTGCAAAGTACAGCTGAAGCTGATAGGAATGCCATTAATTTAAGTTTTTTATCCTAAACCAAATTAATTCAGGTTTATCACACTGACACCATATATGCACCAAATGTCATGGTGATCTGTCAAATGGTTGTTGAAGTTAACTGTCAAACTAAGGAACTCTGTTGTGTCTACCTGGAGACTTGAATCTCTGTAAAGTTGAATTGATATGACGGTCATCCCCTCTCTGTAGTATTTTCCAAACTAGTTTGGAGGCACAGATGGAATTTGGGGATATTGTTGCCCTTTTGTGTTCATTTTAATAACTGTGAGCTTGACATTGTTGGAGTAAATTACCTTCAGGGGGACTTCATTGAAAGTTATTTCATTGTAGGAAGAGTGCAGTGACAGCGCTCCATGTCACACATCTCGTGAATTCACCAGCTGCTGCCTGCACAGTGAACATGAATGATGGGGTCAGGGTCTGAGCTGGGTCAGGGTCTGAGCTGGGTCAGGGTCCTCTGAGGGCACGATGGCATGCATGCACACACGCACACATACACACACACACACCCACATGCACACAAACAAACTCTTACGTGAACGCTGCTGAGCCCAACCCAAGCCGACAGGCAGGGAGACAACATTTGAATTGTAATTAGCACAAACTGTCTAAACAGTCCAACAGGCCTCCGAGGCATTAAAGCAGAAGCAGAACATCCACAGAATCCTTTGAATGTTGGACTTTGGGCTACAAAACAAAGCCAGAGACAAAACAAACACTGGGCATCATTAGCAACTTCTACACATGTGTTACCAAGGATGGAAATGGAGCTGTAGCCAGCTAGCCTGCAGCTCAGACCTGTCACAACGTGATGGGAATTATCACTTTCCGAGTGAATATTTCTTGTTTTTCTTTGCCCTCTCAGACGGCAAGAGCTTCACAAAACAGGTTTAAAAAGACGTCTGGTAGAAAATTAGATCAAAGACAGAAAATACATTAAATAAAATGTTTGATAACAATATCAAATAATCATAAAACATTATCATTTTCTAACTGGTATGTCCAAGGTCCATAATACACCTTGACTTTCCATTAGCAAGCACTGCTGAATTACAAAAGATGATTTTCCTCTCACATTTTTGTAGATGTTATGTTTGCATATTATATTATATAAGTAGATATTTTCAAACAAAACTACTACAAGAGAAGCCTTCAGTGTTTGCAAGTGAAACTAGAGCACATTGTGCAATCAGCAGCAATCAAACCTTAATTAGTAATCATTAATTAAATCCATGTGGGAAAGCCACCTACCGCTGAAGGTAAGACTCGGAGAGTTGACTTGAATTAAATTCTGAGTGAGGATTAATGGTTTCTGTCAAAGGAAAATCCTCCTGGGTGCTGAAAATGTTTTCCTAGAGGTCACTGGTGATCAGTGGGAGGGGGGAGCGAATGAGAGTAACTAGATAAATGCTGAGTTGAGTAAAACTAATCTTTGACATTATTCTCCTGAGTAGATGGACTTCCCTCCATGTGCTGGCATCTTCAGTACAAAGAGACGATGGCTGCCGCAGGACAAACCACCACTTCTCTCTTCTCCACATCGCCTCCTCTCAATCACCTCTTCCTCTACACTATTTGATTTTGTCCTCTATCCCCTTCTACCTCACTACCTCCTACCCCCAGCATGTTGGCAGGCTCGTGCTCTGCGCCTGCTGCTCTGCAGGTATGTCCATTAAAGCTGGCGGGAAGGACCATTAGTGCTGCGCTTCATTTGCTACGGCCCGGCCTCTAAATCAACTGACAGACACATCCAGCCATTTACACAGAGTCACAGTTCCAGCCATTAGACAGATGTGCCACCTGTACACTGCAAGTCACTTCACAACTGCGCAAACCATCCCTCCAATCTTTTCTTTTTTTTTTTTATTAAATCCCTTCCTTAAACTCTCATTATAAAAAAAACTCTTCCCAGATTAAACGCGGTGGCATATTGTATGTGATGATGAGGTTGATCCAACATTGTAAAGTGAAGCGATGTGACTCCTTAACAAAAACCACAGTTTTGCACACTTTTTTTATACTTTTTTGTTTTGTAAATTTATAATCTCACAATTTTTTCCTCGTAAATTTGCCTCTTAAATCTCACAGAATATTTTTTTTTTTTTTCTTACAACATTAATTAAAAAAATTCTGAGATTTTTCTCAGAATATTCCACCGGCTATACTATACGGCTTTACTTGAAATGTACTGGTTATTCATGTGATTGCAATCTGTGTTGATCCCAGTTGGATTTTAAAGTTCCAATATTTTTGAACCTCCAACATCAAAACTATTTTCAAATCTACACACAAATCTGTTTTTACAGATCTAAGTGTAAACAAAAGACATAAATTCAGCTTTTGCAATCAGAACCCTGAACAACATGCCTGAGGAAATATACGCCGCTTGTTAAATCTTTTATTTGAAAAACAAAACAACCTCAACACGTTATTTTTATAAACCATTTAGCGATTCAACTCATTATTCTACAGTAACACCAAATCTTCTTCTATTATGTCCATTAAAGCTGGCGGGAAGGACCATTAGTGCTGCGCTTCATTTGCTACGGCCCGGCCTCTAAATCAACTGACAGACACATCCAGCCATTTACACAGAGTCACAGTTCCAGCCATTAGACAGATGTGCCACCTGTACACTGCAAGTCACTTCACAACTGCGCAAACCATCCTTCCAATCTTTTTTTTTTTTTTATTAAATCCCTTCCTTAAACTCTCAGTGTTCCTTTCTATTTTATTTTCATACATTATTTTGTCTCCTACTGTCACTATGACGTCACCCATTAGTTTGTGGACTCCAATTTGAAGCTTCAACTTCAGCATTTGGGCTGTCGCAACCAGAAGTGAAACGAGAGGGTGGAGCTTAGTACAATCAAATACTGAATAAGACATTGTTATAATTAACTTTGATGAAGTGAAAACACACTGTGAAAGGGTTAAAGCTCTAAGAAGAAAACATGGACAACTCCCAGACTGGGCAACGCCATGGTAGCGACCTGTCAATCACAAGGTAGCCCCGCCCTAAAGCATCCCCTGCTTTATGGTCTATTTGACTCTAAATGGGACCATCATTTACTAAATGAACATCATGCTGTATTGAAGAAGACTTGAAACTAGAGATTGAGACCATAAACTCATGTTTACAATGTTTACTGAGGTAATAAATCAAGAGAGAAGTAGGCTCATTTTCTCATAAACTTCTATACAATCAGACTTCTTTTAGTAACCAGAGGAGTCGCCCCCTGCTGGCTGGTAGAAAGAATGCAGGTTTAAGGCACTTCAGCATTGGGAGGAGGTTGCCCACTGGTTTATATTATGTTGACCAGCAAATGTCACCACAATGAAAAAAAATGTGAGGAAAAATGCGAAGCACTCAGCAACGCAAAAGCAGCATGTAAAATGCTTCACTCTCATTGAAAACAGTTAAAAGAACCACCTCAGGCTGGCTGCTAAAACACGCTCCGTCTGCTAATGGGCCTAATGCTCGTCGTTTGACCACCAAAACGAATAATTGAAGCTACAGCAACAGTAAAACTGGCCTTGAGGCTGTGTGCAAAAGCCACCTAATTACTCTGGAGACAGCAAGGTGCTTAGGAACATGTATGCACTATAATGTTGCATCAGTGTGATGGCTGAGCTAATTACACAGTATATAAATACAAGTAATCACTTGGCCTCACTTTTCACATCCGGAGGTAGCCCACTGACTGCAGCACTATCGAGCTCTGCTACTCAGTTAAAGGTAGGAATTCATATTCATATATTCAGGCATTTACGACGGCATATTACAGCCACTGTTGGTAAAAAATAAATAAATAAAACAAAATACAGAGCCAGGGGAGGGGGGTAATAATTATATAATGTTAAAAAATTAATTATGTAATTAAATAATTATAAAAAAAACTCTTCCCAGATTAAACGCGGTGGCATATTGTATGTGATGATGAGGTTGATCCAACATTGTAAAGTGAAGCGATGTGACTCCTTAACAAAAACCACAGTTTTGCACACTTTTTTTATACTTTTTTGTTTTGTAAATTTATAATCTCACAATTTTTTCCTCGTAAATTTGCCTCTTAAATCTCACAGAATATATATATTTTTTTTCTTACAACATTAATTAAAAAAATTCTGAGATTTTTCTCAGAATATTCCACCGGCTATACTATACGGCTTTACTTGAAATGTACTGGTTATTCATGTGATTGCAATCTGTGTTGATCCCAGTTGGATTTTAAAGTTCCAATATTTTTGAACCTCCAACATCAAAACTATTTTCAAATCTACACACAAATCTGTTTTTACAGATCTAAGTGTAAACAAAAGACATAAATTCAGCTTTTGCAATCAGAACCCTGAACAACATGCCTGAGGAAATATACGCCGCTTGTTAAATCTTTTATTTGAAAAACAAAACAACCTCAACACGTTATTTTTATAAACCATTTAGCGATTCAACTCATTATTCTACAGTAACACCAAATCTTCTTCTATTAGAAGTGTAATTAAAGCTGCTGTATGTGTGCTGCTCCTGAACTTTGTGAGGCGACAGCGCGGACACCCCTTCAGGACCGCGGACAGCGATCATCTGTCAGAGCAGCTCAACACGAACACAGATCACATGACCTGACACGGTGCCGTCTGCGCCTGACCCCGGCTCGGCCCCGGAGGAACGCCGCAGCTGCGACCGCGGTGGCAGCAGAGAAGCACAATCAGCAGCTCAGGCATTTGTTGTGACTTTTACATGTGACATTTGATCTTCCTTATGTCGTGCAGGCCGTGACATGCTGGGTAAGATGTAAGGAGGATGATGTCTCAGCTGAGACCATTTTTCTGTGAACTGTACGGGGCACGCCAACGCCTCAGGAACTATAAACTCTGGCTTGCGACATAAACATGACATGAAAAATGCTTTTTGAAGGAGTCAAGCCACTACTGCAAACACCGATGCAGAGATAGGGTCATATGAGGGTGTCGCCAGCCTGTTCTCATTCCCAGGGCGTCAACTACGGAAGCTTTGCCATGACCATCTGCGTTTGATCTGTAAGTCTGAAAGTGTTTGTTTGACCCATCCATCAGCCTGACCTACTCCTTATGTGGACGTCCGTGGACTATCATTACAAATGTATCTGTGATCCGTCAAAAATAGACGCGACAAAATACACCCTTGAAACCCTTGAAACGTATTTCACAATACAGTTTTGCTGTATGGGAACGTACTTTTTAGGAGAAAGGCCTGGGTTGGTGGGATAAGCATCTACTGATATTCATCTGGGACGGCTGTGGCTCAGGAGGTAGAGCGGGTCGTCCACTAATCACAGGGTTGGCTCCCGACGGGCAGACCAGTGTCTTGCATGGCAGCTCTGGCCATTAGTGTGTTAGAGTGTGCGTGTGAAGGGGTGAATGAAAGGCCAATTGTAAAGTGCTTTGTCTGTTAAGGTAGAAAGGCTCCATATAGTGTCGTCCATTTACCATCTATAAAGGTCTACTCAAATGTCACTAGCCCGAGTCAGATCGCTATCAAGTGACAAGTGAGTCAGACGCTTATTGGATATGAAACCAATGCGTAAAATGACCAGCATATTTACTGTATGTTGAGCTGCCCTTATCTTCCACTAAAAAATGGATGGATGGAAAATTCTTGTGAACGTGTGTGATGACAAATAGATTTGAATTTTAAAAGAGAAGTGAGGTAGAAGGGTAACTTGCCTAACAACGCCTTATAAACAAAAAGGAGGCAGTGTCTATTCCGTCTGTCACTAAGAGAAAGCCATCCCACATTCTGGTAGAGATCACAGTGGTGCATATACAAAGTATCACCGTAGTCTAAGACTGACATTATGGTTGTTTGAACAATAATCTGTTTTCTAAAGAGAGACATGATTGAATCCTGCACAGTGATTCCAGTTTAATTCTCACCTTCTTTGCGAGCTCAAGTACATGTGTGTTTTTAAATGAAAGCTTCTCATCTTGCCAAATGCCCAACTCTACAGCTGTTTTATTCTAAATGCAATCAGGTAGAAAAAGCTTGATGGTTTTACATCTGTTAGCCGGACTGTGATTATTTTCTTTGTGGAAAATAAACAAGATTCCATTTAGTATTATGAGACATAATGATAGGTATTTGGTTGTCATGGTTGCCTTTCGGTATGCCGGTGTGTTTATCAGTTTGAGTCATTTGACCTTGGAAAGAATTCAAAGATATTAATGTGAGACACAAGCAGGCGAGTGGGCTACCTTACAGTAGACGCTGGCTGCTCCTTGATACGCCTTTATTAAAAAGTCTTACCTGAATAGCTGGTGAGAGGCAAAGAAGAAGAATCGAGGGAGTGAAAGGATTGCGGAGGAGGTGCAGATGGAAATGCACCGTGTGTGTGTGCACAAATGTGTGTGTGTGTGGCATCCAAGGGGGGGCAATTTTCCTGTCAGCAGCGAGTAGAATGATTTGATTTCTTGGTAACAATAAGGGATTCATGTATACAGATTGAGTCAGTGTTCTTGAGCGTCCGAAGGTTACAGCTGGAGCGTTTGGACAGATTTACTGAGACAAGGTGGGAGTGCTGGGAGGGGGGGTAGTAGGAGACAGAGTGAATGAGTGTAAGAGGAGTGTATAGAGGGAAGCGAGAGGGGACTCTTAGCCCGTCTTCATTATCATTTCACTCAGCAGCCGATGCGGCTCTTCGCCCAGGCGGGCTGGTGAATAGGTGAGTGACACAGAGATGCAGAGGAAGGCGGCGAAAGGGGGTGGGGGGGGCAGCTACTATAAGTGTATCAGAGTGTGTGGGTTGTCACGACGACGGACAGTTCTGACCTCACAGCTTTTTGAAGAGCATGCCAAGACAGATGTCTCTGCGATGCATCATGCCCATTACTCCAGTGATGAGACCAAATAACCCAGTTTTACCACCCGGAGTGCTGCCGGGTGCAACAGCGTGACGCCGGTGTAGTAGGGCTTATTTATTTATTTTGCCTGATTATTATATACTTCATAAGATTATTCTGTCTGGCAATAATCACACTGCTTTGTCCGAGCCAGGGGTTGAATCGGGACATGCATAATTTAACAAACTACAGAAGTTGATCTCTGCCGTTTTACACACATGAATATTAACAGATGTTTTAGCTGCTGCTTACACATAATTGTTGGCAATTACACAGCGGCCCCTGAACAAGCAACGAGATAAATAATGAAATACTTTTTGTGGACAATGTCTACTGGCAATCGAAGCACACTGTGATATTGATTTTTACAGTATAGATATATTAATAACATTAGTAACATATTCAGCTTGGCAAGGAGCTATTTCTTCGATCTGCCAAGTGACCTAAACCCATGTAATGTCACTATTAGTTAGCTAGCTATCCTGCTAACGCTGGCTAACTTAACCATCAAGTAAAGTCAGGCGGCTACCTCGGGTCTGTAAAGTGAAGCCAGCGCTGAAGTGCCTTAAACCTGCATTCTCTCTAACAGCCAGCAGGGGGCAACTCCTCTGGTTGTATAGAAGTCTGATTGTATAGAAGTCTATGAGAAAATGAGCCTACTTCTCTCTTGATTTATTCCCTCAGTAAACATTATAAACATGAGTTTATGGTCTCAATCACTAGTTTCAAGTCTTCTTCAATACAGCATGATGTTCATTTAGTAAATTACGGTCCCATTTAGAGTCAAATAGACCATAAAGCAGGGGGTGCTTTAGGGCGGGGCTACCTTGTGATTGACAGGTCGCTACCTGGCGTTGTAAGTTGTTTTTTCATCTTAGAACTTTAACCCTTTGACAGTGTGTTTTCAGTTGATGAAAGTTAATTGTGGTTGCCTAAAAATGCCTTATTCAGCGTTCGTTTGTACTCAGCTCCACCCTCTCGTGTCACTTCTGGTTGCAAAAAAACCAAGATGGCGACAAAAATGCCGAACTTGAGGCTTCAAAACGGCACTCGTTGTTTCTGTGACTACGTCCACTTCACACGGGTCATAATCCTTTTATAAACTCAAGGAGGGCCAACAGTTCCAAAGGGGAGGGACTCACATGCACTAAACTGCACACACGGCTGGCCCGACGACCAAAACTAAGAACAGAGAAGCTCGGATTACAACACAAACATAAGCAGTTTGACTTCACTCTCTGCTCAGGACACCATTACTCCACTATATCTTTACTTAGCAAATAGGTATTTGCTGCTATATTAATGTTGAAAATATCATATTCAATTCAATTCAATATATTTTTATACAGCATCAAATCATAACAGAAGTTATCTCGAGACGCTTTTTATATAGAACAGGTCTAGACCGTACTCTATAGTTTAGAGACCCAACAAGAGATCCCCAATGAGCATTGCATTGTTATGGTAATGCCCTGTGGCCAGGAAAAACTCCCCTTTAGCGGGTAGAAAGCTCAAGAAGAACTGGGCTCTGGGTGGGCGGCCATCTGCCTCGACCGGTTAGAAACCTTTAATTTCTTCAAAGCTTTACGTAAACACCATGCCTGGGTTGATCCTTGGGGGTCTTGGCCCATGCTAACTTGATAATTCTTCAAGGATGTTGTGGAAATCCCATTAAATGTCGTCTCTTCAGTCCCAGAAAAATTAAATTAAAGCAGACTTTTTAAAACAAGACCACACAACCATACCATTTAAAAGTGTGAGTGTTGGGCTAATCTTGATTTTAGGCTATATCTATGCCACCGTCCTATAGGTGCAGTGTTGGTTGTCATGTCCGATGCTAAGTTTCGTCCCCTCAGCCCCATGTGTGTCAGTTTCCTTCTTGCTCCTAAACTCCTAATGAGTTTGGAATCATTTTTGAAATGTAAATAATACAATGCACATTTTTGTGAACAGTCGACTGCATGCTAACAAGTCACATATGTGATGTTGGGAACATGCAATACCACAGTGAATGTGCAATCGGACAATGATGGATATCCATCTTCCAAGTGGCCAAATGCAGTCTGTTAAGTCGTTAGCCGAGTAGTGTTCAGTGTGATTTTAGTATTGTTGTTGTATCAGCATTTATTGAGCTGTTTACTGTGTCATATCTTCCCATTGCTTGCTCTGACGGTCATTATTTTCTGACTGCTGAGCTCCTGAGAAACTCCAGAGCTGGAAAGTGTGTTGTGTTACTATGACAACCAGAATTTTTAATAAGGTGATTTTCATATTTATTGCTTGTTTTTTGTTTGTTCTTTAAAAAAACACATTTACATTAGAGAAGCAGTGGGCGAGACTGGAGCAAATATAATTAAAAAAAAGTTTTTTATAAAATGGTCACTATATCCTGACTGTAGTGCATGAGACAGGAGCACCGGAGGATAGAGATGAACATGATTTCTTTCAGATTACCTAACGGCATCTGCAGGATTTCACAGACCGGAGGAAAACGACCAGTCAGAGCTGATCTGAGATCCGCTGTCCAGCTGCCGTCTATAAGAGCCGGCTGTCAATCACTCAAAACTCTGATCAAATGGTCAAACTAGGCAGCGCTGATCAAATATGAATCAATATTCTGTTACTGTAATGCTTATTTCTCTCCTAAAATGTTTTCAGTAACATCTTGTTTAGCTCGATTTAGCTGTAAAATGAGAAAGTTTTCTGCCATGTTGAGATCAGTTGAGGAAATACTAAGCACCGCCCACCAGCCGGAACACAGCCAATAGGAACGCTTTCTCTCTGAAATGACCTGTGATTGGTCAAAGTCTCCCGTCATGGGCTAGATTTTTTAAAGCCTGAAAACAGAGCCATGAGGAGGTGCAGAAGTCTAGTTATCTCTCAGAACACTTGAATTACAATATGCTGAAAGGTTATTATGGGAGTTTTGCCCTATGATGTCAAAACATGTCTGCCTACTGAAGCTTTAACTAACTTCAGCTTTATTGTGTTTCTGTTTCTGTTATTTTTCTTCACACAATGTCCTGAGTACAAACAGATCCCATTATGACTGCACAAAGTGGGGCCAGACCACATAACACTTCCCTCCTCCTACTTTTTCACAGTGGAACTGATGAAATTATTTCACTTTGTCAATGTAGCGATGAGATTTGTATTGACGGGACCTCTCAGTCCAGAGTAGCAGTGCTTGGCCCGCTATTCAAAAATCAATACCTGGCAGCAGCATAATCACCAACAGACCGCTGCCAAAAAAACTGAGAGCTGGTGGCTTTCCTCATCGCAACCTGCTGTCTGTGGATAGTATCCTATGAGTGTGCACGCCTCTATTTGTACATATTACACCTCTGTGCGGCGGAGCAGTGCATGTGTTCTTGAGAGTCTAATTAACACACTGATACCTGAAAACTTCTGACTCTACCTGACACGACCGTGAATCTGCATTGCTTCTAAAATAAAACACTTTTTTTGGGAACTTTTTTGAGAAATGACACTTCCCTGTACGTCCTGCTGTTAACACATGCTCCTCTCAACAGCGTTGGTTGTTTGTTCAAAATAGCTGAAAACAACAAGTTTGTCTTCAGTGCCAAAGCAGTAGGAAATAGTGTAACGTCTGCAGTTTGGGATGGATGGATGGATGGATAGATGGATGGATGTAATGTTAACATCAGAGACAGTGGGGTTCATGTCACGTCAATGTTGAAGACTATCCTTCTCGAACTTTAATTACAGCAGCTTAACATGTTTAAATGCAACCACAATTTAGTTATAGGGGCTAGCTGAGAAACTGCTCACATGAGTAAATGGTTGGATCACATTTACAAATGATCAACTTTATCATTTAGTTATGAGGACTTGGTAACTTCATATGACGAACAAGAGCTCTTAAAATGCTGAGCCATTTGGACTTTATTAGGGCTGTAAGGTGCTATATGATACTGTGATACTGATACTTGGAACAATAATTACCACTGCAGCCTGTGCACTTTTTATGACGTCAGACAATAAGGAAGCACCGGGGTCAAGTTGAACTAAATACTTTGTCACGTCGTGTAGAAGTCAACTACAACAAGGCTTAACATTAAAAGTTAATATTTTACTGTAAGAAATGTGGCCTGTGGAGTTTTCTTCTATTTGGGGTTTCTAACCAAAATGCTTTGTGTTTGTCCTTGATGCCTAACAAATGTCTTCGATGCATTTTCTTCCTCATAAAACCTTTGGAAAGCTGAATTTCTTTTTTTAATTCCTCCTTATTCCTCCACTTTTGCTGGCGAGTTGTTTTGTTCCTGCTAGTTGTCAAATTAGTAGACTAGTGTAAAACCTTCAGCAGTAATGAGCATGTGAGCATGCACATCTTCGTGTTTTGTGCATGAGATACAAACATAACGAACACCGACTGGTAAAAATATCAACTCAATAGAGCTACTACTGCTGAAAAACTGTTAAATTAATATAGCAGCAACTATTACATTGCATGCAATCAAATGCAATCTGATACAAGACATCAATCTATAGCCTCAAACCTGATACGTGGAAATGGAATGAACACCTCTTTAACTTTCTGTCAATAACAAATAAGAATCTTAAGTTTCACCAAGGCAGTATTTAGAGTACTGCTCTCCTCAGTACCAGGTTTTATTTTCCTAGTGCCTCTGTGTAATCCTGTTTGTCTTTTCTAAACAACCACTGAGACACCGGATACATAAGTAACACTTGAACAAATACAACTGACAAATACAGCTGTTGTGTTGCAGAATAACTCAAGGCGAGCCGGCGAACAGCCCGTCCAGCCCTTCCAACTCCGCTCCCCCAAACATTTCATTAGATGAACGATTCCCTTGCACCGCTTTAGAGGAGCAGTTTGTAGCACCTGGCCAAGGTGAGAGCGGGCTCTGGATTTATAGTGGAATGTGCATAACCTCAAGGTGAACTAGCTAGTAATGACACTATCTCTGCGCTGAGTCCCTCTCCCTCATCTTCACACCGCCTATAAAACCCAAGATGTGTCCAGAATCAAGGATCCTGCTGGCTCCTTTCCTGGCGGCATTTTCCATCTGAATGAGGCTCGTTCTTTTTCAGAGATGACTCCCCCATCCTCTCCCCATTCTCATTGACGGGCCTGTGATGTTGTTGAATCATCCTACGAGTCTTTCATACGTCGCTCACCGATGACTTTAAATCTCACAGGTGAGAAGCGAGCCCGGAGCGTTTGGGATGTAATGAGGGTGAGTTATTGATAAGACAGAATCACATAAAACGGACAGATGAGTGGTCGTCAAAAAGTGCACGGAGAGATAAAGGGGGACATAAAATAGATTTGGTGGATTATAGGACACAAGCTTTAAAGTTGTTTGTTGTGTGTGTGCATGGATGCGTGTGGCTGTTGATGCATATTAATGCCCATTTTGTGTGATCATATAGCTATAACTTTAAAACTGAAGAGGATATTATATAACAGACGTGAGATTATCACCTTGTCCTTCTTACTTTTACTATTAGACAGTCGTGCAGGAGCACATACTGTATAACTCTCCTAAAAATTACGTTCCCATACAACAAAACTGCATTGTGAAATACATTTTGAGGGATTTTGTCGCTGATTGAGACCGCTGTTTGTGTCCCGTGAGAAACCAAAAGTCAACGTTCACTTATTTTACGTCCGTAACTTAATAACGTAACAAACGCAGTCATTTTAAGCCAAACTATGATGTTTTTACTAAACTTAACCAAGTAGATTTATTGCATTTTCGTTTTTGTTTTGTTTCAATTTACAATATTAACCATGTGTTTAAAACTGTTTAAAACTGTATCCGGGAGAAATATACATTTCCCTCAAAATGTTACTGAGGATGCAGTTTAGTTGTACTGGAATGTAATTTTTTAGGAAGCAGGGTTGACTAATAAACATCTTAAATTTAAATGTACTGGATGGAAAAATAGCTGACACGGGGGGAGGATGACGGCCGCAATATGTTGGCTCTCTCAACCATCCCCGAAAATAAGGGTTAAAACTTAATAATAATAATAATAAGAAGAAAAAAAAGGAAATCTACGTTCAGGAGCAACAACAACAAAGTCTGATATACTAAAATCAAAACAGAAAGAACAAAGTGAAAAGGTGGAGTCTATCGCGGTAGAGAGAAGTGAGATGCAACAATTGTTTGAGGATGTGAAAGATTTACTAAAGAAATCAAAGAACTCAAAGAACTCAGAGAACTTAAAGACTTTCGACAAGATAAGGAACGGGACATTAAGACAATCATGCAACAAACAGCAGACTTACAGAAGAACATGGGGGAAACAGCGAAGCTCGTGGATCAGCTGGAGAGACATGTGAGTGAGCTTGATGATGCTGAGAACACACAGCAAAAAAACTCAGGCCGAATAATCTCTGTATTTATAACGTTGAGGAAAAAGGTGAAGGCAGTAACATGACAGCCTTCCTCCAGAAGCTAATTGACGAAAGTGGAAGTGCCAGGTGAGCTCAATATAATGCCAGAACATTGCACACATGAGGAAAAAAACAAACTCCAGATGACCTACTGTAATATTGTGGCACTCAAAGCAGCATGGGATGAGACAGAAGTGCTGTATAAGGATGGACGTTTTTATTTTAATTATAAAAACATGCAGACACACATCCTCGCACCCGCAAGGTTGAAAGTTGTAACATATACAACATATTCAAACCCAGCAGAGGCAGCCAGAGATGTGGAGCAGAGAGGCCGATACAAAGCAGACGGAGAAGGCCATCAGTCATCTGCAGGCCCGCAGGAAACTCTTGAGAAGAAAAACGGCTGATCGCCAGCGTGAATGAACAACCGGAATCCGCAAAGGAACTGTGAAATCGACCATCAGGTACCGAGATAGCTTCCATTAAAGTTGAGTCATTTAATAGACTGGAGAGGCCGAATATATTGGCCTAAGAGGGAGGAAAGAGAGAAAAGGACTGCCCTCCCCATTCTTTCCCTTAAATGTCCACAATGTCCACCTATAGTCACAGCAAGAAGACAAAACACTGCAGAACAGCATCACTTGTTGGTCAACGCAGTGCACGCTGAGGAACTGAAGCTGAGGTGATTGTACTTGTATGACACAGTATTCCCCGACCTGGTTTTGTAAATCGGTACAAGTTAGACAACATTCCTTATAAATTCTGCTTCACCTCTCCGTAAACATCTCTGCCTGTCGGTGGTCCTCGCTCTTTGACTACATCTGTGATCCTCTTGCACCACAGGAAGCAACCAGACATGGAGTCGTAAACACCACGACGTTTGATATGATCAGAGTGGCTTTTATCTTTCAGAGAGTCCATCACTGTGGTTAGATTGCATTTAGAAAACACTTGACATTACTAGATAATCTGTGCAGGCCATCAGTCCAGACCAAGATCAAGATCAGGGGACTCCCTCTCAGTTGTTATGACGTCCAAATATGCTGTTAACTGGACAGATTAGCCTCTCGACTGCCCTCTCTAGCCTGACCCACCATGCACACACTTGCAGCTGTGTATTGCATGTAAGTATAGCACTTATCAAAGCCAGCATTACAAAGTGCTTAACAACAAACACATAAAACACAATAAAATACACGATAATGTTTGAATAACAAGGCAAGCACATGCTGCATCCCGGTCCATGTGTCTAAGTTGTGTTTTCTTTGTTTCAGTTGTTATTTCCTGTTTTATTTTGGTATACTCACCCTTGTCTCCCTTGTTGATTTATTCATCACGTAACTTATGTACCTAAGTAACGCCACTTCTGGAGTTATTTTAAGCCAAACCACAATATTTTCCTAAACCTAACTCAGTAGTTCTGTTGCCTAATTCTAACCATGTCGATCTTTTCCTCAACCGAAGTCGTTTTTTTTTTTGAAAGGCAGGAGCTGAAATTGACACGTGCATCACGCGTTGCTGGACATTCGTAGGAAAACGCACGAAAAATACGTTGTTGAAAGTTGTGCTGAATGTCACGACAAAAAAAAGGGAAATTTGTGTCTATGAAGATTCAATTTTGTGACTACACCTTGGTCTTTGCATATTCGATGCGTGCTGCACACCTCAGTGAACATGTGCATCTGACACATCATGTTGGGCGGCATGCAACCACAACAGAATTGTGAGAGGCAGCTAAGAAGATGAGACTTGATGTGTTTGTTGAATGGAAACTAACTAATCAGCTTTAGGAGTGCACTTATTGGAGCATTGGAAACTAATCAAAGTGAAGAATGGGGCTATTCAAGTCCAGGAACAAAGCATCCAGTCTCCCCGAGAGGACAAAAGAAGACGTATTAAAGAATTAGAGTTACAGCAATAACAGACAGCCACACCCGCTATTTCTGTTGTTTTATTTACAGCCGAGTCCACTAAATGTCAGCACTGTAATGCAATTTGCTCAATGTAACATCCAATACTAGACGTGTCTTTACATTCCTCACAGTACTGATTCAATTTACAATCTGGACACGATAACAACAATGCAGCAGGATGTGAATTATTTATAACTGAACCAACCTGACAAAAGACACAAGCACCTCTAATGTAACCTTAGGACTCAAGATGAATTAAATCGGAGTATGTTACAAGATGTATTTGCTGGTGGTTTTGTCAGATACTTTTGTCAGTTGTCAAAGTTTTATTGTTACATCAGGAATGTTAAGAAAATGTGACCTATTCACGCTGTTCTGTGACTCAAGAGCTTGTTCCCTTTTTTGACATCCACCAGATGACATTAAATGCATCATTTCACAAGCAGCAGGGATCTGACATTAACTACGGCCCGTATTCCCATAATCTTTGCGGTCTTGCCTCCGAGGGAGGGCTGAAAACTCTCTGAAATCAGAACAGTAAGAAATCACATTTTTTATGGTCCCACAGTAGTCACGGCCAGAGACAGAAAATCCCTCTGGATTCTAACTCGCGAGCAGGAGAAGTGTTGATCCTTGACCTCAAACAATTCTAGAAGAATCAGTTTTACTGTAAACAGGATCAGGATCACATGCGATGTCTCAGTGGCCCTCAACAGCAGTGGTTTCCAATCTCTGAGAAAACAAGGTGAGCTCCCCCCAAAACCTTAGTACTCAGGATAAAATGGAAGAAAGCTCAGGAGACAAAATTCAAAGAGTGTTCTCTCTCTCTGCTGGGGCTCCGCATTTGGGAAAATGGCAGTTAGATCTAACAGTAGATTTGGTTTTGCAGAAAAACAAAGCACAAAGATGGGATTGTAGTTCAACTATTCAACAAAAAAGACTGTAATAGGTCTGAAATAATGCAGTTCATTGAATATAAGACGTCTCAAGAAATAATTCCAAGAAATGGATTTAGTGAAATGAGTAAATTAGTATGATAATATCAATGTAACATTCTTCCAAGTCTTTCTTACAATAAACTCTTCAATTACATTTCACAACCAACCGGCAACCAGTGTTTCAGTTCCGCTTGTGACCATGTTAACTGACTTTCAGCTTAATGCGTCCAAGGTTGCTTGTTACGTAAATGGTTGGCATAGATAATAAACAAAGATGAGCATGTATTGAAATTTATTTAACGCTTTAACAAGGACACCTACATGTTCTGTTTGTGTGACCTCAGCGGTTGTAGGCGGCAAAGGCAGGACCTCAGTGGTGGCTGGCAGTGAAGGCGGGATTCCTGAGTTAGGGATCCCGGCCGACTTCAAGCCCGTTACTGAGTTTCCCTCCTCCGCCTCTGCCCTGCCCCCAGGCCGTAACAATGACCACAGATAACATAGTTGTAAGGACCTAGTGACTTGTATGCTTGTGATTTCTCATTGCTGTAACGTTACACACTAGGTTTCTCCATCAAATACGTGTCTATATCTGGCCACTGAATATTGTGCCACTTGCTAATGTATTCTACCCACTCAATGATAGTGCACAAATCTGGATGTCGGTCACCATTCGTCAAAGCGATTTTGTTCGGGTTTCATTCGCGATCTTTGGTGGTTAATGTCCTTACATAGCTTGACACCATAATGCACTCCGCTGTTCTTCCGTTGCCAAACTGCGTGCTCACACTTACATATGGCATCACTGTTTACAAACTGCAAAAGGGTCAATTAGCTTGCTAGTAGTGGAAGATAGCTAACATAGATATCATAACTGTTGACATCATTAAAGCTACTTAATGAAGAAAACTGAACCTTCCAGCTATACTAATAGCTTGACGCTAACATGACACTAGCTGTCAGAAGACTTTGCATGCTGCTCTGGTTTCTCATTGTTTGCTCTTTTACATATTGTGATAGTTGCCTGCTCACATACGAGGTATTTAAGCAATGCTAAAATATGAGAATGCGAGTTCAAGGCCGAACCTACTTTCTCCATGATTACAGTAAATACACATAACTTCCAATCCAAGGCTTAGCACAGCGTGGGGCCGCACGGCGCCCTTCCTCCCACACAACAAACAACTCTGAGAACATCTGCGAGACATTTTAAGCTTTCACCTTATACAATTGAATCCCATTATGAATAAAAGCAACTGCGGCGTCTACCTCCAAGTGAACCGAAAAGATTCTAAAATTTCCTGTCAGCTTCTATAATGTATTTTTTAACAGTCTGCGGTCCAATGACAGCAGTAATAAATGGTCTTTTTTTATATGCTGGCTCTTTAATACGTATATAAAGCCAACCTCCCCTCCAGGTCTGACTCTGTGTGTGAGTGCAAGTATGCCAAAAGAGTGAATACAAAAATGTGTGAGTGACTTGATAAAAGCGAGATAGCAGGAGGTAATGAGAGGAGAATTTCATTAAATCAAAAGGCATTTTTCACCTAAATGAAGAAGGAAAACAACAGCCCCGCTCTTATCGTCAAATAACATCAAAAGAAAGAGCTTTTTGCGCGTTAGCGACTGATTTGCGGCGTACATTCCACCTCTATTTCTAAACACTGTTGACACTTTGCACAACTACAGTGGTGATAAGAGGCAAACAATTACAACTCCTGCAATTTCCCTAAAGGCACACACACACACTTAAGAAGCATTTTCCGCAGTTTCTATACACAAACCTACAGCTCCATCGAAGACATTATGAGTTATGAGATGTGGTGTATGGACAAAATGGTCATTTTTGGATTTATGGATTGTTTGCGTTTTGATAAGAGGGGAATTAGGGTGGAGGGGGAGGGGAGAGTGAAAGGTGGGTGTGTGTTTTGTGTCTGCAGTAACGGTGTAGCAGAGCAGAGTGACAATGAAGGGGAGAAAAAGAGAACATGATTGAGTGGGACATTTTGTCAGCCGCAGACGTGAGCTGGAGCCTGGATTGGGCGTGTGTGTGTGTGTGTGTGTATAGGGGTATACCAAAGTCTGAGTCACCCTGGACCTATTCTTTACTTCTTTATTGGCATTCTGAAGCAGCCACCTCTGTGCTAACCGGAGCAGTGCCACGGTTTTTGATAGGGCTGCCAGTGCCCATGTCCCTGCTGATTGTCTGTGTGGTTGTGTGTGTGTGTGTGTGTGTGTGTGTGTGTGTGTGTGTGTGTGTGTGTGTGTGTGTGTGTGTGTGTGTGTGTGTGTGTGTGTGTGTGAGAGAGAGAGTGTGTGTGTGTCTGAACTTCGGTACATTTGGGGACAGGTTTTGGATTCAAACCAGCTGGTGAAGGCCAGCGAGGCTACTTGTGCACGTAATTGATATGTCGAGTTTGGTTTCAATGCATTATGCATCAGCTAAGGTATACTTTTGTTACAGAAGCTTGTGGCATTAATAATGTTTAGAAATGGTTTTCTTATATATGTCAAATTACGCTTAAAATCTCAAAATTATAACGGAATACTTTTCTGATTGTTAACTTTAAGTGATCAGTCAAAATCCTGCAGGTGGAAAGTTATTCCTCATTTTTTTCATGACAGTTTCTGCTTGTTACATACATACAGTCTTTTCAAAATAAACTTCCATTTTCACAGGAAATAATTTGCTTAGGTTTAGGAAAAGATGGTTGTTTGAGTTAAAATAACTACGTAAGAGAGAGACGGAGCACTTTGCAGTCTGCTGGTGTCATATTGTACAAAGATGGCACGTCACCAGGATGACCTGCGAGTCCAGCGGAGCAAGCTGGAGACAAAACAAACAGGAAACACATGCTCCTATCTGTTTGTCCTGCTGGTTTTGGATGAGAGAGTGAGTGGATATTCACAGGACAAAAATATAATGTCATTATATTTTAAGTCACACAACCTCAAAATCTAGTTTGGTTGAGTCAACTTTGCAGTTCGTTTCAACACTAGGGGCATATATCTAAATCCAGTTTTAACCTCTGGAAAAAAAACATTAATCAACATATTCTCATACAACAGTTTGTTTGATATCTTACAAAAAGTTATCTCTCATTTTTCATGCGATCGCTTACGAATGTCCAGCAACACGTGTCTATTTCCGCTTGTTACAGTCTTTTAAAAATGAACTTCACAGGAAATAAACTTCAGTCTTCAGAGGAAACCTCTTGGTTAGGTTTAAGAGAAGACTGTGGTTTGGGTTAAAATAACTACGGAAGTTACGTGACAAATAAATCAACGTTGACTTCTGGTTTCAGGACATGAACAGCCTCGTGGGTGAAAGTCCGGTGTTTTTGGTCCCACCTATCCACCCTGACCTCCTCCCTACGTGGTGTTTATACTTCCTGGTTCACAATTACGTGGATTTCATACAAATTGATTTTGTGGGATGTATAGGAATTACAGTGCATCACTTCTCGTAGGTATAGCCACGAGCGGTGGATGAGAACAGCCTGCTGGAAGGGCATTCTTGGGTCCAAACCAACCTCTTCCGCACTACACCACGAGTGGTGGATGAGAACAGCCTGCTGGAAGGGCATTCTTGGGTCCAAACCAACCTCTTCCGCACTACACAAACTTGGACTTTGTCACCACTCATAAATTTTGATATGAGCCATAGCTCATGATTACGAGATGCTATAGTAACACTAATAATTCCCTTTAGTGAATGTAATGTGCTTCCATGTAAGGATAATGTCTGCTACCCTGCAGTAATAAGGTGTTTGCAGACATGTTGTGGCTGAACCGCACCACGAGATGCAAGTTAAGGCATTCAACTGTCAAAGAAATTGTATTTGACTTTCAATGTCACCCAGTTTGGTTTTAGGATCTACATCACAGCAAGGCATCATTCAACGCACCTCTCTATTGTTCAGCAGCAATAAGAAATGGAAGTCAAAGCAGCTGAGGATTTTTTTTTGTTATTATTTCCAAGGTTAGTCAACGGTGGTTGATGCTTCTACTTTCTTTTTCATTGCATTACTGTAAATGCCTGTTCTTAGACTAAAAACAGCACATGGAGCTGCACGGCGTTGTTCCAGGTACTGATGTCAAAATAGTTCCTCATGTTAGGAGAAAGGATTACATCTTGGGAACGTTATCACAGTGACAATAATTCCACCGCCTTGACAATTGTAATGTAAACAGAAGAAGTATGATGTTCATGTGCACCACAGCGCGCTGCTGCATGATATCACGTTGTGTTGCAACAAAAGTTCAGTCAGGTTTTCCTTTTTAGCTATCACCCTCTGCATCAGCATCCCTGTTGGCCAACACAGTGATGTTGTTGAAATGGCTGCGGGGGATGCAAGATGATTTATTTCTTGCAGTGCTGAAGTTGGTCCGAGCATGGCCTTGTGGTTCTTTGTTATTGTGTTGTATTAACTCAATGGACAGTCCTCACAAGAACAGAAAGACACCGTGTGTGTGGTAGATAGTCAATAATGGTGGCTTTCACAGAGAAATGGACACAAACCAATGGTTCGTTTAAGAGTGTTTGTAGGAGACAAAGCCGATTTTTCTTCCAAATGGTGCCACTTAGGCACCAGAATCAAAAGGATTAAACTGTAGTGTGAAAGGGATTAAAGGCCTTTTATGACAACAAATTAAACATCATGCATGGATGTTGGAACACAACTTTCCAAATACACACTCACACACACACACACACACACACACACACACAAGCAGACACAGAGACACATGCAAGGCCTCAGGAGTGAACTGCACAGCTGCAGTTCAGAGTCAGAGAAACAGAGGACAGATGGCTGTCAGGAGTACACACTCCCCCAAAATCAATGATGTAATATTAATTCATCTCACTAACAGGAAGACTGAACTCACTCCTCAGGCTCTACTACTGTATAGTGCACATGCATATTGAACCTGGCGAGTGTTAATCTCCTTGTCTAGCATTAATGGCACCTTTGACTTAAGCAGCATTAATCCATTTTTGGCCACCGGGGAGCGGATGCACACACCTTAAAGACACACACACCTTAAAGACACGCCTTAAAGACACACACACCTTAAAGACACAGAGCAACATCCCCTTCTCCACCCACTCCTGAGAAAAATGTCCATTTTTTTTTAGCTGCTGGATCTTCAACTATCTTCACCAGCCAGTACATGTGTGTGTATGGCCTACCACATTTAACAGTTCAGAGCTTGTTTGCTGAAAACTAGACTAGCTAGACTGCAACTTACAGTGAATTTTCCAGTCCCCCAAAAAAAGGAAAGAAACTATGAACTTAAAAAAGGCCATATATGCTGCTTTCAAAGGGAACTTGTGAGGTTATATAAGTCAAGGGACGTACAAGATATGCCCACCAGGCTGGTCTCATACACTGTTCATAGCTATACCTACACAAAGTAATGCACTGTACTTCGTTTATATCCCACAAAAACAATTTGTGTGAAGCATAAAGAGCAGCGAACGCCACATAGAGCCGAAGTCGAGTTGTATCGATGGGTCAAAAAAATACCGGTCTTTCGCCCAGTAGACCGATGTTTGGGTCAACATTGATATATTTGTCATGCAAGTAAACCGTGATCTTTTCCTAAACCTAACTACGTTGCTTTCTTGCCTAAACCTAAAAGGACGTTGTTTCCTGTCAAGACGGAAGATTATCTTGAAAAGACTGTATGTATGTAACGAGCAGAAATTGACAGGTGTTGCTGGACATTCGTAGGAAAATGAACAAAAAAGGAGGAATAATGTTTTCATGAGATATCATACGAACAATTGTATGATAATACGTTGAGACATGAAAGATTACTGTCACATTTTACTAAAATGGTCAATGATTTCCTTTCAATGTCATGCCAATAACAAGGATATGGTAAATAACAAAATAAAGCAACTTCCATGGGTTCTAATGTTTAGAAAATAAAAAAAATCTGTTACAGCTATAGAAGTCAGAGCTTTCAGAAAGTGTCCACTTGTGAATACAACATGTTATGAGTGGGTCATTCAGATAGACTCCATTTGAAAGCACCGAGCTCCATTCAGCTGCAGTGTTGGGTGATTATTTTCTGTGGATTATAGCATCTGTACATGGAGCTTATATCTTCACATTTAGGTCAGTATAGATTTTCACACAGCAGATCTTAAAGCAATTTATTTGAAAAACATTTCCCTTTGTGTTTTTATTTCATGAAAATACAGGACATAGGTATCCCTATTTTTTTCTTTTTCCACATCTTTCATACTAAGTAAAATCTTAAGCCACATCACATGGTTGCGGTTTGTGTTGCAGATGTGTGAGAGAACATTATAGAGTTGAACGAGAGAGCTCGCAGCCATTCACTGGATGTGTTGAAATCCAACTAGACAAGCGTATTGTGGCCTTGTTTCCTCACTCCCTTTCTCTCTTCATCCCTGAGCATCTGTTTGCATCCCCTCTCTCCCAGGCTTCCTGTCTCTCCTATCTTTTTTTTATTTTATTCTGTTCCCTGGTTACCATGTGGGCACAGTGTGAGATGTGTTTGTTTGTCTCCTTCGGCAGGCGCTTGCAAAGTAGCGCGCATACGCTCGCGCACACGTCCGCGAGCACATGTGCGTAAACACATATTTGGGCGCACGCATGCAGTGATGAAAGTGTGTTGGTGTTAAAGACGCCTAGAGAGATGATTGATATGAAAATCTCAGGTTTAGAAGAGAATAGTAAGTGAGAAAACTGCTGGCAGCCTTACACACAATGTGCACACACACACACACACAGCTATCTGTTGTACCAACCTCAGTAGATATCTAGGTACCATTACACGTGCGTGCAAATGCAAAAAGGTTTACATACCGTTGCACCGCTAATGGCCTAACTGTGATAAATACAGTAAGTGTGAGCTTGTTCATCATGTTTATGTTCTGCTGTAGAGAATACTCAGGCTTACTTAAAGATATGGAGCTCAGCATGTACACAGTGCAAACCAACAAAACACTAACTACACTTTCAGAAAACATACTTAAATGCCTGACTCCATAGTGTGAATGAGCAGTTAAATGGGGCATTTAAGCTGACAATGCAACACCCATCAAACCAGACGTTATCTGTTCCGAAATGCAGAACATATATTTCAAGAATTTACTGAATTGATATGGCTTGAATTTGTTATTCTCTTCCATACCTCGCAGCTGCTGGTAGAGAAGATTTTCTGATCTTTGTCTTATGAAACCATTTTCAAAAGCAACAGGATATATTCAAAAATGCTTTGCAAACAAGTGGAAACCCAAGGTGAGTTGTTGTTTTGGTAACACAAGGAAGCAAGGTTATGTTGAAATCTTGTGTAAAATGTTATGAAGTGTTCAGGTCGTGTTGTGTAGATTTTTTTGTGCCAAATGTGGCACCATGTAGGAGCGAGTCTGTGGAAGGATTCACAAGGTGATTTCAAAGGAGTGTTTTTACTTCCCACACATCTGACCTGTCATCAAACTCATTGTAATTTATCCTCAAAGCAAATTCTACTTAATATTTGATTATAAATTAACACTCAAATCATTATTGCATTAGAATCACTATAAGAAAAGACGTGTTTAATGCTTTCCAACATGACCCAACATGGTTTGTTTATTGGTATTCTTTGTGTTTAGAGATGACTGATGAAGGGCAAATTCATTAAAGGTATAATATGCCGGAATTTTGTGATGTTCTCTTTTCATCTTATTTTGCTGTGTTCGGGACGTTTTTAGCTTCAACAATAATGTTTTATTTCTCTGATCCACTGCTTTGTTCTCACTAACGCCGCTCCCTCTCTTCATTCACTCTATAGTTTGCTCCACCATCGCTGCTCTCTCTCTCCCTCGCTCATTAGCTCGTTGAGCAGAGAAGGAGCAGCCAACTTTGAATATATACAACCAACAACTGCTACATATTAACCTTTAAACATCAGCCTCAAATTAAATAACAAAAAACACACAAACCTATCATGCATGCATTAGCATTACCGGGACTGTAAACACATTAAGCTGTGCATGTTTTGAATCAATGTAAACCAAGAATTAAATACCAATATAAAAACTGTTCATGCATTCAGAGCAGGACACACCTCATTTCCATTTCAGTTTATTTGAAGGGGAGATAATGCAATGTCAAGTGCAGGGATGTGACTGAACCGCTTAATCTTAAAACATATGATTTAATGCATGAAGAAGTAGCTCTTGAAATGGCACCATTTGTTGTAATAGCATGTTGTTTTGATATTTTTCTAACCATGGCAGGGAAGCGAGTACCCCCACATTACTGTGATGAGAATGAAATGAGGAAGACATCGCAGGCTGAATGTCAGATTAGACTCCAAGCAGTTGGGCATTCCTAATGAAATAAGAGAAAAGGTGTGCTGTCATTGAAGAATAAACAATGATGGATGCAGTTTTCGATCAACTGAAGCTGTGCAATGTAAGGCAAACAAACTGTCAGTCATGTTGTGCAGCAGCTTCTTGCTCATAATGAGATGTATGCGCTGCCGTGAGAGCAGATGGGAGTGGTGCTGTGAACATGCTTGCAGCATTTTTTTTTTCTTCAGTGAAGAAAAGTGACATTGAGACTGACAGTGAAAGTAGAAGAATTATATCAGTTGCCTGAAATCTTTCATTTCTGAGTAGAGGGGCTACCCTCGCATGGTTTCACAATGTGAGCGCAGATGACGCACACATATACGTTTGTGTTTCCATACTTGTGGGATGATCCTTCCTTACTGCTGATGCAAACTGAACCCTTCCTGCTGCTGCTGCTTCACATTAAAAGCTTTCCACTGGCGAAACTGACGGGATGCTTTTATTGTGAAGGAGTTATGGGAAATGCAATGCGTTTGTCACCAAATTAGCAGAGCTTCATTAGCTGTGCCATTCCTCAATACAACAGGTGTTACAAATTAAATAGGGGCATATTCTGGGACATGTGGTCAGCAGATCAGTGTTAAATATTGCAGGGAGGACTAGTACAAACAGAAACATCCACAGTGAGCTGAAAATCTCACACTCTCACTCAATTATTCTCATATGCATATAGTTCTATGTACATAACCTCTCTGCGTATAGATACAAATATAACTCCACCTGTATATGTAATTTATCCTTTATAATACTCTTATACATTATTTTGTTATGCAATATTTTATCAGTATGGAACTTATACCTAACATACGTCTATCCTTAGCACCTTAAATGCAATCTGTATACTGTATATGTATATACACCACATACATAGTCATTTGTATATATTGTCTTAATAATTGTCTTAGCACTCTTGCGCTCTGGTTAGATACAAAACTGCATTCCTTGTATTTGTACTTGTACTATGTGCAATGACAATAAAGTTGAATCTAATCTAAAAGGGCTGCAGACCAGCTACTAACTTTACCTTACTGTGTGGTGCAGTGGAAAAACACTCGCACCATACCAAAACATTCTCTCTCTCAACTCATCAAATACCGCCGCTTGGTCAATATACGCTCGTTACATGCGTAGTGTCCTTTCAAAATAAACCTCTGTTCTTTACAGAAAGTTAGGTTTGGGCAACACAACCACTTAGGTAGGGTTAGGAAACTCTCGTGGTTGACGTAATGTTGCTGACTAGCAATTCACGTGACTAACGATACCGACGAATCACATTACTAATGACTGACGTGACAAAATTAGGGGCGCTGACCAAACGGTAGTATTTGACGAGTTGGGAGTGAGAACGGATTGACCATACTAGCGTGGAGCAACTAACCCCCCCACTGTGGAAAAACCCTATCACTGCTCTAAACTGCTCACATGCATCCACTGCTTCCACACACACACACAGTGTGATGAGTGATTGATTACAGCTCTAATCAGCAGATGAGTCACAGCTGCTTCCCTGGTTTTAGGAGCAAGCAGACAGATGTTAAAAGAGCGATAGGGTATTAGGCTGCTGACTCTCTCTCCATCCATCTCTCCTAAACCTGTTCTTTTGTCCTCCCTCTTCTCTGCTTCCCTCCCTACAGTCGCCTCACCTTCATGTAACCCTCCTTAATAAGATTCCCCCTGCTATTCAGAAACAAGGTGATTCTCTTGATTCAACATTTTCCTGTTGGGTGCCCTATTCATACTCGGCATGAAACATAACCTTTCTATTCAGGCTGTCTATTCTGCTTCATTTCAGTGTGGTATATCAGCAAGGACAACTCTCGCTGTCAGTCGTTGTATAAAATGCACATAAATGATGATCTTTGCTTCCTTCAAAATATAATTTCATCAAAAATTTTATTTCAATTAAAGCTGCAGGCAGCGATGAGGACTTTCTCTGAGCCATATAATCAAACGTGTGCCGTCAAGACTCAGAGTTATTTTTCCAACCAAATTCTCGAATAAGATGAGTTTATTGATTAGCACACATTTTTCTGGGGAGGAGAAACTAATCAGTGATTAGTTGGAATGACAAATTATGCAGTCTGGGACCTTATTTTGCTATCACTATATCTAGTACTTCAATAGTCATTTTAAATTTACCTAATATTTAAGCTTTTTTTCTTCCAGTGATGTGAAGCGAATTGCATCATGATGGTAGTTCACTCATCCACATGACCAAATCGTAAGAGCAGCTCAGATGTATTATTATATAACAGTTGAACAATCTTCAAACTGCTTGTTGTTGTTGTTGATTTTCCAGAACAGTCCGCAACTCTAAAACATTCAATTTACAATGATGTAAAACAAGAGACAAGCAGAAAAATATAATAATACTAAACTTTATTTATATAGCACCTTTCATAAACACAGTTAGAATGAAATGAACTAAAAGCCAATAACTTAACACATAAAAGTACAGAGAGTAAAACAAACTAAAATAAATAATAACAAAATGAAATAAATGGACAGAAAAGGCTCATTTAAAAAAAGTTGGTTTTTAAAAGTGATTTAAAAGACGAGAGAGTTTCATCAGGCAGATCATTCCACAGTCTGGGAGTGGTCTACACATGATGGATAGGAACATAACGTATAATTAGTGTGTGTGTTCTCTAGTGCCACATGGTGGACACAGGAAGTGGTACAAAATTTGCAATAAGTAATTTCCAGTGCCACGCACTCCACTCGGAAAATAACATCTAACTCATGAGTGCACTGTCTGATGGACACGGAAATGCACAGCCGCATCAACCGGCATCCCGCCAGTACCCCCAACATGCCAGACCATTCTCACTCCCAAGGCGTCAAATACCGACGCTTTTGTACAACCGTCAATTCAATACGTATGAGTGTGAGTAAGGCGCGACGCCAAGTGTGACGCCAAGGGATGTGACGAAGTGCCGGTATATGACGAGTTGGGATGCAAATGTGTTTAAATATCTGTCATTAAGGATTTATTGGTCACCCTCATGCTCGTGGCCATGTGCGTAATGTACTGAACACAAGAGACAATGGTTGCATCCCAAATTCCATCCTAACATGCTATTTAGTACGCTAAACGAGTGTGTGAGATTTGTAAGTATGTCTGAAACCAATAGTACGCAAATTGCATACTATTTCCGATGAAATATTACCGTATGCAACGTTGGACACTATGGCAGCATGAATAACCCACAATGCAACGCGGTGGTGATGACAACGTTCATAACGGATGTTGACGGATAGCTCTGTAACATTAATAATGTAGAGAGATGTCATTTTGCTGGCCGTTATATATATCTTAATCAAGTTCAGACTTTGATTCTAACCAACCGTCGTTTTGGTCACATGAGGTTGGCACGGGTTACCATGGTTACACGTCTCCAAGGAGGCTCTTGGGAAGTGACGACGTAAATTACTGCTTAGTGCGTCAGAAAAGACACACACTACCTTTTTATTCACACACAAGCACAGTATGTTGAAGGACAGTACTGTTCTTGAGTTTGTTGTGCATAGTATGCGATTTCGGATGAAGCCAACGATTGAACCCTGCTCAGGGAATATGTTTTTTTTGTTGTTTGAAAATGCATCTTTATACATGCACCAGCATCCATATGTTGGTGCAATAGTCTAAACATTACACTTCAGAGTACTTACTGACTTTGCTCAGTGTTGCTCAGATTGGTCATGGAGTGTCTCAACAGCAATTGCACAGATTTGTCAGTTGACTTTCAGATTCCTGTTGAAGCCATCTGTTGATTTGGCTGAGAGCTTCAGGCTACTGTCCAACTCAAATCACTTGACTTGTTCTTGTGGCACACTGAAGCAGGTTCTCCTCAATGGCAATAAATTGCCTCTACCTTTTATAAATGTCCCATTCCCTCCTGCTGCTGAAAACGGTATAACGCTGCCATCACCATGTGTAACAGCGGGGGTGGTTGTTGGATGAGGGATTTGTTTCCCCATTGCCCAAACACTCAGAACTACTTCACTCTCCCTCTGTGCTTTCTGACTCCTGTGGCAGTTTAATAAATTTCTTCGAGCAGTTTCCACTCTGACATGAAATATCCTTTGCGTGGGCTTTACACTATGTAGTTATAAATCATGCTAATTGCATTGGCCCCAAGTCAAGGCACATGCCACTTATCAAAGACATTCAAAATTCAAATGTGGATAACTCCTGAACTTTGACAGTCAAGGTAAGCCCAGTGGTATCAGGATCCAATCTGAATCCTCTGTACAGCTGATTAGACTGTTGTCAGGCTATTAAATAGGCGTTATCAGTCGCTATAAGCCCCATGTGGGTCAACAGGGGCCCACTACACCCACTAGTATGTTTTATCATCTATTCACATGGTAGATCACTGATAGAAGGTGTAAAAGAACATGAAAGCGACCTCTAGCAACCGTTGTAATAATGACAGGAGCAGAAGCGGAAGTCAGACGCTGTAGTATAAACAGAGTGAAACTTGTATTCGTAGTTATTTTAACCCAAAACACAATGTTTTTCCCTAAACTTAACCCAGTATTTTCTTTTTTTTTGCCTAAACCTAAAGAAGTTGTAGTTGTATTGCCTAAATCTAACTGTGTTTTTGTTGTCTAAACCTAAAGAAGTTGTTGTTTTTGTTAGCTAAACCTAAATAAGATGTTGTTTTATTGCTTAAACCTAAAAAAGTTGTAGTTATGTTTCCTAAACCTAAATAAGTTGTAGTTTTATTGCATAAATCTAACTGTATTATTTTGCTTAAACCTAAATAAGTTGTAGTTTTGCCTAAACCTAAATAAGTTGTAGTTTTGTTGCCTAAGTGTTTTTGTTTCTGTTCAAAACGTGACGTTTAATTCAGTTTTACATGTAAGAATGTGTTGCTTTTAAGTTTCACTTTCACCTTTACAAAGTAGTAGGTGTAGTAGGCCCCTAATAACCCACATCTATGGTGCTTATAGCGACTGATAATGCCTTTTCAATGACCTGATAACAGTCGAATCGGGCGCTCTGTAGGTTGTAACAGCGAATAATATGGAAAATTCCAGCTGGCTTTGAATGTATTCTCGAAACACTTTATGTGCTGGTAAGCAACTTAACTCTGACTGATTGGCCATCCTTTCAGGAAATTGGTTCAATCAACAAGAAACCTCTCAGGGGCCCATGTGATCTCTGCTCATTGAATGCATCGAAGTGTGTATCCTGCAGTGTGATAACATTTCACACCTCTGCACAAATTTGAGCATGCGTTGGCGTGAATGAGACCTGTAGGGCCAACAGGATACGTGCCTCTGTGGTATCTTTCCGTGGGTCTGTGTGTGCTTCTGATTTGATAATGCTAACGCGTACACACAGATGTACATCTTATGGGTTTAGATGAAGACTGAACCACACACATACTTTTCCCATTTGAGCAACATTTACTATCAAGAAAACGCACCTTCACATGTAATCTGTGTCTTTCTCTACTTGTCTGTCTTTCTCTCACAGACTATATTTCTCTGTAAGAAATTGCTTATATAGACAATAATCTCAGTCACACTGAATGGAGTATGAATGACACGGTAATTCACAAGTCATTTTGCTTGCTATAAGAACGTCGTTCTTTCTATTGTGTGTCATTTATACATTGTAGTCCGTACTGACTGTAATGTAAATGCATCCGTGTGAATATGCTACACTCAGAGCTACTGACGTAGAATAAAAAGAGACTACTGATGATGTGAGTTGAGGTGGATGAGTCTAACAAACACAGGACTTTAGACCAGGAGGCTGTTGTTCGTGTCCCAAAGTGTTGTTGAGTTATTTTGAAGTTACGTTAGTGTGTTTCCTGTACTTCTGTTACATTGTTTATGTATTTTTCTTTAGTTTACTTACTTATTTAAAACCAAAACATGACGTTTTTACTAAACTTAACTAACTGGTTGTGTTGCCTAAACATAACTGCAGCTGTTTCCTTTATTTTTGTTTTGTGGCGTAAAAGTGACATGCAAAAAAAGGCGTACAAATGACAGACGAAAAGGCTAAAATGCATCGCCATCGCACGTGGAATGTCCTTGTAATATCGTGCTATTTATACGCCTTCCCATGAGATCAGGTTGTACAATCAGACTTAGACTTTATTGTCCCACAAGGGTAAATTATTTTCCACAGCACTGTACTTGTCAGACACCAATGCATATAACAGCACACAGTAACAACAATACAACAGCATTAACAACAGAAAATGACGGACAGCAGTGCACACTCAGGCCTATTCAGCGACGCCTGTTGTTTAAGGCGACTATGGCTGCAGGTATCACGCTTTTCCCAAAGCGAGCTCTATTGCACCTCAGTGTTCTGTACCGGTGCCCGGAGCGGGGCATTATGGTGAGGTGGTGATTGAGTGGGTGTGTGATGTTCTGTGCTATTGAGATTGCAATGCGTGCAGTGGCTTTGTTGTTTAGTTCTGTGAGGTTGGGGAGACCAATTATCCTGGCAGCAGTGTTGGTTATGCGTGTGAGTTTTGCCCAGTTAGTGACAGATAACATGTTAAAAAAGCAGGTGGAACAGTACAGTAGGATTTGCTGGATAATGCTCTGGTACAGCAGTAGGAGGAGATGGGGGGTAACATATAGGCATCGTCTTTGGTGGCTCCATTGTTGAATGTCATTGGTGTGCTGGTTATCCAGGATGTGAAGTGGCATACATCGAAACACATCGGGGTGGTGGATGGGTCAAACAAACACAGGACTTTCACCCAGGAGGCCGTTGTTCGTGTCCCGTGTGAAACTGAAAGTCAAAGCGCACTTATATTAATGTACGTCCATAGCTTAATAACGTAACAAACTTAGTTATTTGAAGCCAAACCATGATGTTTTTTTACTAAACCTAGTAGTTAGTAGTAACCTAAGTAGTTTTGTTGCATTTTTGTTTCAATTTACAGCGTTAACTGTGACCATAACCCGGGAGAAAATGAATTTCTAAATGTTATTGAGAATTGAATTCAGTCTTATGGAACATCATCTTGTAGGAGACTGGGTTTGCACAAGAAGCTACATCTGTCAGTGATAGTGGCACATCTGGAAGTGGGTGTTTGTACACACACTTATGTACAGTCCTTTCTAATGCACAGTTTCTGTTTTTAGTAGTTTTGAGCAATATTTAGATAAGCGGGTTACCGTTATAGTCTCATCTGTTACAATACAGCTGGCACAGCATGAGGGAGCCCAATACAT
Source organism: Sebastiscus albofasciatus (assembly GCA_916701655.1). Taxonomy (NCBI): domain Eukaryota; kingdom Metazoa; phylum Chordata; class Actinopteri; order Perciformes; family Sebastidae; genus Sebastiscus; species Sebastiscus albofasciatus. The sequence goes on along the minus strand of CAKAOI010053161.1, from coordinate 37,512 downwards.
CCAAACTGGCACTATCCGTTTGACTTACCAGGTGGTGCTATGAATGCCACTGAGAGGAAGCTAAGGTTTCAGGACATTCATTTTTTATGACAGTAAAACACTTGTTTGTAAAGCCTTAAAGCTGCATTAATTGATTTGCAGGCAATAAGGGGGGCCAGCAAGCAAGGAGCAACTTTGCCAAAACAAAGTCCTCCAAGCTGCTTTTAAGCTCCATTGAAACTGTAGACAGAACGTAATGCTCAGGTCATGACCAGCCACTTTATGTCTGAGTGAAGCTGCTACTAAGGGAGACAAACTGTAAGCTAACTGCAGGCCAATATGCACATTTAATACATTAACCACACAACATTATATTCTAAATATTATCTGGCAAGTGTTCAATGTCAGCAGTGGGCGGCTGCCAATGAGCAGAGCCAGCGCTTCACTACTGAAGCACAAGCTGTTGATTGAATGCTTTGTATACACCATGCTGTGCCTTCAAGGTTCAAAAAATAAATAGATTTTAGAATAAACAAAACAATTTATTGATCAACTTGCACAATTTCAATTAAAACAGGACCCGTTTTATCTAGAAGTTCTTCTATGTCTTCCTGAATGGCTCGAAGCGTGGGTGAAAATCGCTGAAAATTTTGCATGTAGCCCTTTTTAATTTTCTGTTTCTGCACCAGTGGAGAGATAACGCTGAATGCACTCTTATGTTAATAAGACAAGTGAACTGAAGAATTGGTTGAATGGCTGCAGGCAGCTCAACTGTCAATGAAGGGTCAAATGTGACTTGTGGGCTGGGAAATGAGAGTCACTGCTCTTTACATTCAGCAGCAATGTGGATGTCTGAACAAGAAAGCACCTTTGCATATTTAAGTGTATGTTAGGGAGCGTGTTGTTTGAATGGTAGTCCTACTGTGTGTGTGTGTGTGTGTGTGTGTGTGTGTGTGTGTGTGTGTGTGTGTGTGTGTGTGTGTGTATTTACTATGGGAAATCCAATCCATTGGAGCATGAAAGCTGATTGAAGGAGTGAGACGAAAAATATCTCTCCTAGAGCTTAAAGAATACAAGAATACACTTTCCACATGACTGTCCACTGTGGATAGTACCCCCTCAGTGTCTGCGGGATACACAGCTGATCGCCATAGCGACGCAACGTGAAACTGCCGTGACATCGTCTTCAAAGCACTCGCTGAAACGTCTGCATTTCCTCAATTGTACGGTGTAGTATATGTAGTGTACACTAGTTGTAGTTTTGCAAGCTGCCATTTTAAAAATAATCTGGGTCAGGTGGGTAAAAAAATTGCGAACCAGGTACTATCCCAGTCTGGTCTCGTACACCGTTCATAGCTATACCTACGGAAAGCAATGCACTGTAATGTGTATATATCCCACAAAATTCATATGGGTGGGTCAGCAGATACCGGACTTTCACCCAGGAGGCCTCTGTTCATGTCCCAATCTGAAACCAGAAGTCATCGTTGATTTATTTGTCACGTAACTTCTGTATTTAAGTTACAACACTTCTGTAGTTATTTTAACCAAACCTAACTAAGTAGTTTTCTTGCCTAATCCAAAGGAAGTTGTTTCCTGTCAGGATGGAAGTTTATTTTGAAAAGACTGTATGCATGTAACTAGCAGAAATTGACACATGTCAGCTTTTATCTTTTTCAAAAGATAAAAAGCTAACTAAGTAGTTTAGTTGCCTAAACCTAACCAAGTTGTTTGTGAAGACGAAAGTTTGTTTTCAAAAAGCTGTATGCATGTAATGACACGTGTTGTTGCACATTCATAGGAAAACGTACACAAACTGAGGAATAACTTAGGTATCATTCAAACCGTTGTATCAGGATACGTTGACTATCCACAGTGTTTGCTAGTGGGTGTGTGGGGAGTATGGTGTGTAGGTGTTGGTGGGATAAATGATAACAAACCCAAACAAAGCAGAGAGTCTCTCTGAGAAAGAGGACTAAGGTGGCCCAGGTGGTCCCAGTCATTCCTGCAAGAGAAGAGAAAACAATGCACAACCAAATCAGCCAGAGGGCCAAACAATACATATATCACACTCATACTTTTTTTTTTCATTGCATTTCAGCCACAGATGGATTATTAATACATAGCTTGTTCTCGGAGTGAACCTTACACGATACATTCACACTGTGCATGTACATGCCTGTATGTGCTTTATGTGTCGGTGGGCGTTGTGCGTGCCACTATTTTTGGAGCGAAGGATTTATCAGATTTGTCATCACCTCGTGCTCTAATAGAAAATTAAAAAAAAAACACCACACATGGCTGCCATGGCAACTTCTCATAGCCTGAGAAAAAGGAACATCTTTGATTTAACGCCATGAGTGTGATTCTTTAAAAAAAAAAAAAAGTACATTTACTGTAATGGCAGCTTGTTATGAACCTTCCTCGCCACTTCTTGCTGGATGTAAAGGGTTCTGACTCATGTAGACTGCATGTCCAACTTCCACTTCTAAAGACACTCTCTCTCTTTGGTCAGCTTTTATGATGAGGCTCGTATTGTGAGTGAAAAGAAGTTTTTTATTCCACAAAAATAAAAATAAACAAAAATAAATCCATATGCAATGACAGACTATCAAAAACTGAAAATTGTTGCTCCCTATCCTGCTCCATTGAAGCCTAACTCGCACTAAACACACTTAAAGGGACACACCCAAATAGTCCAATAGCAGGACAGACACAATGTACCTTTGCAATGAGGATTTAATAAGAAAAAACCCTGTAAATATGAATACATGGCTCTTACATTTACCCAAAGAGGCATTCAAACCTGAGAGTTTGAGGTGTCATTATTTTCTCAAACACAAAGCAGAAAAAGGAAATTAAAAAAAAAAAAGTCAATACAGCTGTAACATTTTAAACAGGTTTGGAGACAACCACCGCAAATCAAATAACAATTACAGGAAAAATCCCACAAAACATTATTTTTCCATTAACTGACAGTTTGAGAGGAAAGAAGATGGTGTGTTGCATTGTTTATTTCTTTCTTTGTTGTCAGAGGAATTGAAGATTCTGCATTTAAATACTGATAAACACACCGATGAACAGACATGAGGGCAGCGTCAGCTAGGGGGCTTTTCTCTTGTGGCCCAGATACAAAGCATGACAGACGCCATGTGCCACCTTAAAGGGCTCCAGCCGGTGCTTCACATGATGGAGGAAGACCGGTCTGGGCTGGAGGCGGATGATAACGTGTGCACCCCGCACCAGCGATTGCGTCAAACTCACAGATCAGCGCGCTCGATCACAATTTCCCAATCTGTCGACGCGCACGGACCTCAGCACACGCTCTTCTTCTCTGCTCGACTTTTCTACGGAGTAATGTCTTCATAACGCCGAGGCTTTTGACTCGAATGGGCTGAGATTCCTCCTGACAGACTGCTGCTGATCATCAGCCATAGAGAGAGAGAAAGGTCAGCTGACATGGAGTGCATTATCACTCAATTCCCCCGTCCTCTCCTCCCTCTCAACCTCAACGCCTCCAGCCTTGGATAAAGAGACGCACCCTAACTGAGGTAGCGTGTGTATTAAAAAACACAGCCAGTGTTGTTCATTATAATGCATTAGCATTTTGATAACTCAAGGCTATTCCCCCGTAGTTCCCTCGCGTGTGATGGATGGGGGCTGGTGTGTTGTGAACCTCATTCCGTTTCTGTCTTTGCGTTTCTTTGTGCCTCTCCCTTCCTCTTTTACATGCAAAACACAGATTGACAGTTGAAGCAGTCAAAGTTTATCTTCCTTCTTTAAGCCTCCGTTAATGAGACTCTGCCTGGAAAGTTTCTCTGAGAGTTTGTGTTGGAATTTCTTCGCCGCTTCACGCTTCCCGGGGCTTGTCAGCGGCCTGCAGCCAGACTTTTAATTCCTTAAAGGATACAGTAGATATGGTGTTGGAATATCTTTAGATGCTGGTATGCTAATGTGGGACAAAGACCCACTGGTGGTGGTTTTGATACATGGTCACATAATTGGAGAGCTAACAGTAACTGGGTCAAGCTAACAAAAAAGATTTTACACATCAATGCAACAGAAAAGGTTTAAACCGTTTACAATAGAGCGAGACCTTTTTTACGCATTCTGCAGCGAGCACTGATTTGGTGATTTGTAGGTCAAAAGACTTCTCGGTTAAAAAGTGAACTGTCTAGTTTAATGTATTCATTCCTTCAAAAGAATTCCACTGACTATATATTCAAATGTGATGCAGGTCCAAATCACATTTTCAGAAAGTGTAAATGAAATGTTCAAACAATGTAACATAGATGTCTTTTTGGCCACAGTTAGCTTCGTTCTATCGAGATATCATTCGACCTGCAAATAACCAAATGTTATAAGAACAATAATTTAAAATGTTCTCTACATTTTAAATTATTGTGCATCCAATTTGCCTCAACGCCTTGAGGGAGACTTTAAAGGCCTTTTCACACCGAGGGCGTGATGAATAATCGACACAAAAATGTAAAATACTTACCTGCGAATATAAGTGTATTTCAATCAGGAGAGACTCGTACAAATTGAATGATGATTTATTACAAAGTGCACGAATTATGAATAGTAACAGTCTTTGGTGATTTAGACCCGACGTGACATGATAAGGGGGAAGTGATGCCGTAGTAGGATTTAGGATTATTCCCCCGGGTCTAGACACTGGTGATGGTGGTAGTGAAGATTGATGCGGATCCGATGAATGAAGTGGAGCAGGATTACTCTGATGTGATGAATCTGGAGGTGATGGGGTGGTGGAGGGTCGCATGGGTTTGTGCTGATACAGACACTGAAACAGCATAGAGGAGAACGGTATTTAAACTTTTGACAGCGACAATGTGCAAGCTCTGATTGATCACTGAAAAAGAGAGACGCCCATAATCAGCTGACATAGTAATAGCCCATGAGAGAGTGACCCAGAATGAATGAGAATGAATGAGATTGCACCCCTAGTCTTCCTGACTGAATTTACGCATAAGCATCATATATCTAGGGCTTTTATTGTGAAAGGTAAGAATGGATGGCCTTTGTCAAGGTTGAAAAGAGTAATAACGTTTTTGCTGTTGTTGTTTTATTGATGCACGACTCAACCTGTTCTGCACAACATGATTGGTTGTTGCCTTTTAGTTGTGATGAGAAAGCTCAGTTAAATTAACCCTGTTACGAAAAATAATTGCCGCTTTTTCTCTGTGTAATATTTGTGTTCTGTGTCATTCATGAGTTTCAGTTTTCAGTTTAAAAAAATATATTGAAAAAAGTAAAAGCCTTCAGAGAAGATGTTGTCTTTGTATAGAACACGATGCTAAGAAAGAAAACAAGAATGTTATTATTTCTTTCTGTTCTTTGTTTTGGACAAAATCATTCTCTCCTAACTTTCATATATCATTGATCATTTGGTTATAGCATTTAAATTACCATGGGTAACTTGAACAACCTTTTATAGAAAAAAAGGAAAGAAACTGGCCCTACAGTTGCAGGAGCTGTGTTTAGGTGGTCATTTATTGAACTCCACCTCCTTTCTATTTGTCAGATTATGTCCGTTTTATTTCCATAACCCATTATCACAAATCACAAATTTGCTTTGCAGGGCTTTACAATGTGTACAGCATACAGCACCCTCTGTCCTTATCGCTCCTCGAGGAAAAACTCCCCCCAAAAAACTAGTTTAACGGGGAAAAAATGGAAGAAATCTCAGGAATAGCAACCAAGGAGGGATCCCTCTTCCAGGACGGACAGACGTGCAATAAATATCAATTTGTACAGAATAGACCCACATAATAAATGTACAATATTGACAATCCACATGACAAAATGCTACATAGAATGTGAACATACAGTATATGAAAAAAGATAGATCCAGGAGGATGTCAAGCAAATTGTATTTTGATATTTTGGCGATATTGTTCTTGAAGCTTTCATGCCAATAAAGCCCCTTTGAATATGAGACAGAGAGGCACACAGCAGTGGGACACAAACAACAGAGGGTTATTGAGAAGCAGTCTCTCAGAAAGTTAATATTATTCTCCTCGGCAGGACTACAAGGCTCGAGACTGAGACCCGCCAGCTGGATAATAATACAATAAGCAAATAATTGAAAGTTAAGGCAAGAAGGTGAGTTTAGATTTAAAGGCATCCACAGAATCCGACTGTCTGATGTCCGTAGGAAGATTGTTCTAAATATATAGAACATTTTATGAATGAAATGTATCTACACTGTTTTTGTCATCTGAGCCTGCTGGCTTTGGAGAGAGCATAAACAAGTTTCACATTCATTTCAGTTTCCCTTCGGAAAGGAGAAGGAAACGTCTGTTTGACGGCAAGAAGAAGATGTGAAAATGCATTTGTCACACACTAATAAACGGCAGCTATATACTATCAAATCTCTCCCTCCCTCTTCATTGTCTGCATTATGCTCTTTCACCTCCCTCCATTGAACACATAACTTCCTGATGACACATTTATTTCCATATTGACTTCCTTCACACCACTGGAGTATAGTGCTACTGCTCTAGACAGATATTATTAACATAAGAATAGGTGTGCATTTACAGATTTGACGTGTGATGTCTCTATCTGTATAATAATAACAGCAGCAGCCTCTGTTGAAAAGACATCGATGGAAGTCATGAGATTAGATTGGGGGGTGTTTCATTGTTATGATATTATTCATTTCAAGGATATAATCCTGAAATAGAAGAGAACACCCACTGTCAAATAGGCAAAACACAACATACAGATATATAAAATAAAACGTCAATACTATTTTCAATCGAGAATCCACAGTTTCCAAAGTAAAAGTCTTCCAGGATGTAATGCTTTACTCCTCACAACACACAGCAGCTTTTACATGGTGACCTTTCATATCCTTTTAAACTTGAGATTTCTGGCATGAAATCTTTTAGCATTGATTTTCCTTTTTTCCGCACCTTGTCAAAGCTCGTCATGCCCGATGTAGACCATGAATTATCTTTATGGTCCAAATCAGGCATGACAAGCTGCAATTTGGCAACCAGCACTACCAACAACATGGAGCATATTGAATCTGCCTGGTGCAGTCGTAGCCGAAGGAAAAAAAGTGCATCAAATGTCGGCTAAATCTTGAATGTTCTGTTTTTAAATAATATTAAATTATGTATAATAGTAATAAACTTTTAAAAGACTTTTCTTAACAAGGTTACAAAGTGCTTTACAGAAAAAAAAACAGCAGATAAAAACCAGAAACAGCAACAACAACAATACAATAAAATACAAACAACAGAGGAATCATAAAAACAAAAAATACCAAAGGATAAAATTAAGTTAAAAAAATATATAAAATGGCCAGGGAGGGATGATAAAGCCCAGCAATGTATTAAATATTCATGAACGTTTTCCTACAAAAGAAAGTTTTAAGAAGGAATTTAAAAGATGTTAATAATGTGGTGTGTCTGGTTTCAACAGGCAGAGTGGCCCACAGTCTAGGAACAACCAGCAGAGCTGCATCCACCCATCTAAGGGGACATAAGGAGTCAATAAATCATTGGTATACTTTGGAGCAAGGCCGTTTAATGCTTTAAAAGTGATCAGTAAATTTTTTAAATCAATACGGTAAATAACTGGCAGCCAGTGTGAGTTGGCCAGTACAGGTCTAATGTGTTCATATCTCTTAGTGCCTGTTAAAATTCAGGCAGCAGCGCTATGCACTAGTTGGAATCAGTGAAGGGAGCTCTGGCTGATGAAGTGCATTACAGTAGTCCAGGCCAAAGCAACTAAAAGCATGTATGACCTTATAAATGTATTATATTATAAATAGTATTAAGTAAAGTGTCAGAGATCTGTATTTTTTTTTACAGTGTTCTAAACAGCCACACAGTTGATATCCATTAAGTGCTGTGGCATGAAAGAAACTATAGAAAACGGCCAAATACAATAATAATAAAATTACAACCGCCAGCGGCAGTTCACAGATTCAAGCTTGCAACAAGCTTTCTGCAACTTTTAAAAAAGCTTGGTCCAATAATGATCCACAGACAATTTGTTAGAAATCGGATTTGTGGTTTAGGAGGAGATATCAAAAATGTGTTATTCAAAAAATTCTAAATGGTGGAAAATGTAGTTGGTAGACATTAGCGGTCCAAGAGGCTTTTTTGTAGAGCACATTCAGCTGGACACGTGTGTCAAATTTCAAGTCAATCGGACTTTAGGATTGAGGGGCCGGCCCTTAAACTTTTCACTATTTTGGCTGTCAGTGATAGCGCCACCAAGTGGCCAATTGATATCATGTTTTATGTGAAGCATTATGACATCATGGCCATTTATGGTACCAAGTTTAATGTCTCTAGCTCGTTACAGCTCAAAGCAAATTGAGCAAAGGCATTATATAGCATAAAATGCTACATGGGCCACGCCAATATGCGTCGATCAATAGACTTCAGATCTTGCTTAATACTTGCCCCCGGAGTATGTGCACCAAATTTGATGAAATTCTGTCCACCGGATCTTGAGGTATACGTTTTTTTGTCAAATATGAAGTCTTGAATGAGTCTAATGTCTAATGTCAAGCAAATATCTATTAAAATTGTATAACAGGATGCCGATATGCTCCTGGTCAACAGTTAAACCCCTGTTCCACATGAGGACAGGGTATATTAAATTACAGGTAACCATAGCAACAGGACTTATGTTGATGTTACCAGTTGACTCTCACTGGTAAAATGTCCGTTTATAAAAATGGATGGTAATTTCTTCTTGCCTGTGGTGGGTGTCCAGGGTGCAAACACACATGGAGGGACATTTTTAGGGATATAACTAGATGGGCAAGGTTTCATAATATCTTGATCACGATCAGGGGAGTTTATCTCAGCATGAGTTGGGGCAAAAGGATGGTAGACCCTGGACATTACAAATGTTTAAAACATCTGATTTGACAGTGAGAAAAAGACCATCTCCCTTTGCTTTACGGACATGATAGGAGTAATAAATGATTCACATTGCAAAATTAAAACGGCTCAACAAAAAAAAAAGCAATTATTTCTTCGACATGGAGTTTGCTACTAATACCTTTCCTCTGGTTAATTTCTCCTGGGGGCAAAGTACTCTGACTGAAGTGATCCCTGAAAACTCAAGAAGGTTAACAGGCCCTCGTGTTTTTGCCTCTAAAAGAAGATGCAGTCACTGGTGACTTTAAGACCATTAGTATAACGAGCAGGCTGAGAATAACGAACCATCTTCAAAAATGAAGGACACTTTAGCAGAGTGCTTCCAAGGTATCACATTTTAGAGGAGTCTGACTGTAATAATATCTTTTGACCTTAATGAATCCATATTGGTGAGTCATGTGCCTTTTCTCAGTGAACTTAACTTAGAGAACATTATTAGCAGCAGACAGAGAGTACATTTTGTCTAACTTAGAGAACATTATTAGCAGCAGACAAGTCTTTTTTTTCCTGAGTAATTTCTTTACAATTGGACTAATAAAAAAAAAAAGTGAAGGACGGAATATGGACCAACCTTGAAACTCAACTTTCTGACAAGTATGCTGCGTCTTTAAGAGCATTGGGAAAGGGAACTGTGCAAGGCAATCGACGCAATCGTTGCCATAATGATGATGATGGTGTTTTCCACAGCTCTTAAACATTGATGGAAGTTGACAGCTTTATGTGTTTTTTTTCCCACCACTGGGCTTGTTTGTCACCAGGACTTGCAGACTTTGGACACAATAGCTGTGAGCATGAATACATTTGCAATAGAAACATTTGCAGATATTATCATGTCATTATCAACTCATACACACTGGGACCGAATGGTTGGAGTCACCTTGCTGTCAACAGGCTCTTTTTACCCAGAGGGGCATCACCAGCTATGCAGCAGTGGATATTCACAGTTTTAAGCTCTGACTAAAAGAATGAGAGGAGAAATAAACACGCTCCGCAGTAGAGAATGTGACATTCTGTTAATCAAAAACACATCAAACCAGTCCACTCTGTAATTGCACTGAACAAAGCTGGGTGCTTTCTGTAGCAAGGAAAATGTGTCACACAATATACGCCTTGGGAAACGATGACATCCTCTCCTCATTTTGCGCATGCCCATTGTTGCTTTGTGAAAAGAGCGTGCGCCAGAAACAATAACAAAGATGGCGGACTACTGGCTTTCTTTACGTTTTGTTAGCACTGCTCGGACTAATTACTACTTTACATTTCAAAAATGTTCCAGTCAGAGGAGGCAAAGGGAAAGCTTTTGGAGTTGTTTTTGCATTCGGAGATATTTTGTAAAATGAAGTTTGTGTCAACAGATTTGTTTTTAAACGGAAGGGAACATATCCGTTTTAAAAATATCTGTATACGTGTAGACAGGACATCAGTCTACCTTGGGGTCTTTCTCATTTCCCATTTTGTACATCCTCGATTCCTTTCCTCCTCGATTCCTTTCCTTTACGCAAGGAGGGAGGAGTCGAGGCAACAGGCATCAGCTGTTTATCTTCACCCCTCTTTTATATTTCACGGGTGCCAAAAAGACTTCCGCAAAGGATACACTGGTGTATTCCACTTCGAAGGAACAGTGTGTAGGATCTGGCGGCATCTAGCAGTGAGATTGCAGATTGCAACCAACTGAAGCCTCTCCTGTGTGCCAAGCGTGTAGTAGAACTACGGTGGCCAATGTGAAAAGTGAATGTCCCTCTCTAGAGCCAGAGTGTAGAGTGTGTGTGTAAGAGGGAAGTGAGTGGTGAAGCGAGAGAGAGAGAGAGCAGCGGCGACAGGAGGGAGTAACGTTATCGACTCCGGCCCTCAAGCAGGAAAAGTTAACAGAGTTTGGTTTGTCTGTTCTGGGCTACTGTAGAAAGAGGAGGACTCGGTGGAGAGGACCCGCTCCCTATGTAGATATAAACGTCTCATTCTAAGCTAACGGAAACACAACGAATCTTAGTTTCAGGTGATTATACATTAAAGAAAACATACTTATTAATAGTATATTCCATTTCTGCCAATAGATCCCCCTAAATGTTCCACACTGGTCCTTTTGCATTAGAAGCACCGGTGCCTTTCAGTCAAAAACTCGGAGCTCTGTGAAGAAAGAAACTAGATGCTGACATGGTGTTGATTGGTCGGAATAACTGGACTGCTGTTTAATAGAGTCTGACAACTTTCTCCAGCTGAGCAGTCCTGTCGCCAAGTTCCTCTCGCTATTCCTGAGTTCTACTGTCACAGAAAAAATCCATCTGCACCTAGTGCCAAGAAATGTTTAAATGTGTTAAAGTGCCATACAGCCCGTGGCTGCAGTTTCCACACGAGCAGAGGTGTGGATGGGGATCACTGAGCTGTGTCACTTCTGATCAGCATTCATACAGCCTGAGCGTGCATGCTTCTAGTATTAGCTCATGTTACAGTGTGTGTGTGTGTGTGTGTGTGTGTGTGTGTGTGTGTGTGTGTGTGTGTGTGTGTGTGTGTGTGTGTGTGTGTGTGCAACAGGTGTTGGTTCAGTCCGGTGTGTTGGGATTGTGGGGAAAGTCAACCTGCTGCTTAATGAATAGATGCACCAATATATTCATAACATATACAATGACGCATTGATGCTATGTAAACTCTATGTGCTGTGTCTATTAGGATTCATGGATTTGTGTTTATTGACTATATGATCTACAACTGTAAATCTCCAGAACAGAAATGTGAAGATTGGATGAAGCCAGGTTCAAAATTCTTGTTTCATTTTGTTGTCATATTAAAGTCAACGTTTTTTTACAGAGAGAATTTTTGATAGCTCTTTTTATCACTTCATGAATCAGTAAATACTGTAAAAACAATTTTCGTCATGATTTTAGGAATACCAATATTTCATAAATAGCTTGTGAATGAAATATGAACAAACCCCTCAAAACCCCTAAAAACCTTCAGAATATAGTCAGAATAAAGTAAGTGCTACTTTCTGGCTCAGAGTAGGAGAAAAAAAAATAATTTGAGAAAACGGCCTTTACAGATATGGATGTAAAATTCAAAGACACAAACGAGACACTACAGGAGAATAGGGTAAAAAAAAAAAAAAATCACTAATAGATATCACCATGAAACATCCCCAGTTGAATACTTACATTAAGACAATCATTTTGTTGTAATACAAGTTTTCTGAAATTTTATATTTAAATATGCAAATGAGTCATTATCTAATTCTAACTTGTGGGTGAATTTAGGAGAAATCTACAAATGCAAATAGACAAAGTAGTAAAATAAACACCTACATGTGTATTTGGATGTTTTCTTTCCACTAGGCTGAAATAAGACTATATAATAAGAAGCAAAATAGCCCAGAATCTCAAAATTGATCAGTGCATGAAACACAATGTTTTTTCCCGTAATGTCTCCCCTTAACTTGGTGTGAAACTTGGTGTGAAACATTGTTGGCAAGTCGCCATTGAAGCGACTTGTGACTGCGTCCCATTTCCATAATAGTATGTTCCTATGATGGATTCACATATAGGCAAATTCCATTAAATGTAATTTAAAGGTAATTTTGTTTTTTCCCCCTAAACCAGAACTTAAAAAATAAAATATTTGTGTAGTGTTGTTGCCCTTAATGTCTTTTAATTTGAAAGGGAAGTACAAGATAGGCTTTAGGAATTGTTCAGCGTCATAACC